>JAPWLS010002229.1:0-88864 GCA_028551675.1 Tineola bisselliella | reverse complement strand
GATAATAATTGCAAAGTCTTTGTTTTAATATTTGTAGATGATGTACTATGCACAGGATATGGCTCTATGGTTAATTATATTATGGAACAAATGAAAATTGAATTTAAAATGAAGGACATGGGGCTAGCAAGTTTTTATCTTGGTCTTAACATTAATCAGGATTTAAATAATGGTACAACCACCCTAGACCAATCACAGTATTTAAAAGGTATCCTTCAGAAATTCAATATGTTAAATTGTCATGATGTGGCCACACCTATGGACCAAAATCTTGATTTATCAAAACTTAAAAGGCCACAATCTGAAAATGATGAATTAGAGCATAGATGTAGACAACTAATTGGTTGTATTATGTATGCTATGATTGGTACTAGGCCTGATTTGTGTTCTAGTATAAGTTTTCTGTCTCGTTACCAGACCTGTGCTAGTAATGAATTATGGATTTGTTTGAAACGAATATTGAGATATATTAAAGGGTCTATTGACTTAAAATTAATTTATAATAAGAGTGTTAGTGATACTCTGATCACAGGTTTTGCTGATGCAGACTGGGGAAGTGACCGCATTGATAGAAGGTCGACCAGTGGTTTTTGTTTTTTAATTTATGGTAATCTAGTAGCTTGGTCGTCCAAGAAACAAGCTACTGTAGCTATGTCTTCTTGTGAGGCTGAGTATGTGGCACTGAGTCAATGCATTAGTGAAGCTTGTTGGTTAAGAAATATGTTAACTGAGTTAAAAATAAATAATAACATTATTGTAATAATATATGAAGATAACCAGTCCGCTATTAAAGCCTGTAATTCATATGAACAATTGAAACGTATGAAACACTTAGATATTAAGTATCACTTTATCAGAGATAAAGTGCAAAGTGGTATAATTAAAGTTGAATATGTTTATACTAAAGAACAAATGGCAGACATTCTAACTAAACCCTTAAATCGCCATTCCTTTGAAAAATTGAGACATTCCATGGGCTTGCGGGTTGTTTAGCTTGTAGTAATTTTTTATTTTTTATATACTTTTTTGTCTAAAATTGTAAGTTTTTGTTTGTTCCTTACATAATTGTTTAAAGGTGCCAATTAGTATTTATAGTTGCTCATCGTCAGAATCTATAATGGCTTCGGAAAGGCGTATGACGAGAAGAAGACCACAAGAAACTCGCCGTAGCCTGTACATAAAATAATTAACAAAAAAAGTGAATTTTTGTTCAGAAAAAAAGTAAATAGCAATTCATAAGTCACATAATTCTCAATAATACATAATTCGCAAGAATTAAAATTAGATCAGATCCACAGTGCAACCACACAGGTATCAACCAAAAATAATATAATAAGAATACGCCTCCTTTTCATGGTTCTTAACTCCACATTGTGTTCATAGAGCATTCAATCGCAGTGTCTAGTTTACAAATCCGACCTATCGGTAAATTTTCTATAAAATTATTTCTTAAGAAACGACATTTTATCACAGACAACTGTCGACCTTGTACAGGCGACGTCATTTTTACATATATGTAGGTGAACAACTAATTTTATTGGCCAATATTATTTTGCAATTCTTTACTTTGAGTATAGTATGACTTAATATTTTGCTCCATATTGGGATTTATATGCCTTGACATAATCGTGGTTCGATTCCCGATCAAAATGCTTTTTGATTAAAAAAAATTATAATAAATAGTAGACATCTGTTTTAGGTCTAGGTTTTATATGTTTGTGCTGTCCTTGATTATTACCTGAGCCTGCGGTCCTGAAGTAGTCAACATAAGTGACCTAGTATAACAAGGGCAGTATTCTCAGTGTTCTATGTCAATATTGCCGATATACATTCGTTTCCCAAAGCCGGCATAGCGGAAACGATAGTTGCTTGCGTTCTTCTGTATATGAACCGTATTCTAGCATTACTATCAGGTGGATTGAAAGAATCACATCATATTAGAAAAATAAAATAAAAACACTATCTAATTTTCTTTTATATGGTTTTACAATTAGGATTTCAAACTGTTTCTGAATTGAAAAATATCTTAGTCATTAACTTGACCTAGGACCGTGGACCGTTTTCTGTTATAACCCCGTTAATTATAACACTAAATATTGGGTTAACAACCTGCGTGATTTATTTCTAATAGGTCAACTATCCACTGAAACGTAGCCATGGAAAAATTGCATATAAACTGATTGTGTTGACAATTTCGGCAATGACCTAATAAATAGACTGACGCGTTAAACCAAACAAACAATTTAAATTAAAAAAATAATAATATTGAAATTTATTTATTTTACTTTAAATACTGCATGGGTAACTAGCCCTCGGTCTTTACTGTGAAACTTAGTAAAAGACTAGCAACACTGATGGAAATTTAGTCTATGCCTGTTAAGAGTATCATTAATACCAAACTGCAAATTAATTGTAAAAACAAAACTTATGGACTTTATTTATTAGCACTTGAATCGTAATATAGTTTATTTTAACATGGCTAATTAACGTGGTTAAGTGACGGGTTCAAACCCCCTCCAGTAGCTTAAGTTCGGATTCAGGGGGGCTACTCAGGCATATCCGAAGGTTCGTGATACGGCCGTCACTTCTATAGTTTATGTGAATTTTGACACATAAGCCCGTAAAAAGTCCTGTCAAATGTCCGTAAAATAAGCATTGTGTGGCCTATCCGTCGTGACGTCGCTGTCAAATCCGTAATTTCGTGAATGATTACGTAAGTGTTCCTGAGTAGGAAACGTCCGTATTTTCGTCCGAAGTGCGCCTGAGTAGCCCCCCAGAAACAACGCTTGAACATAGATCCATTGATTAGAGTTCAAAACTTCACACATTTGACCAATGATAATAATCCATTGAATGTATGTATACTGTATATATAAGAAATCGTTTCAATAGTTAGGTACTTATTAAAATATAAATAACAGAAAGAAAAAAATGCGAATTAATTGTTCAAACTGTATATTTCATATATTATATGAAATGAAGTGAATGAATGAAGGAATGAAACGAATGAAATGACAATGATTTATTACACTTGACTCGAGCATCGTTCGAGTTCATCATCGACTTAAGCGTAGATCTTTAATTCTAACTTCACGCTAAATAATTTGAACAAGGCATTCAAGTTTAAAATCCGTCAAATTATCAACATTCTACTAGTGTATTTTTTATAAAATTCCACTAATATTCAAATTTGTTTTTTAGAATTTTTAGTGACTACAGCTAAACGCGCGTAATTGACCCCCCGGGCTTCGTTGTACATAAAATTTAATATTAGGTTTTAATTTTCTGAATGAACTCAAAACATGTTATGTTAATATTTATTCCTTTCCGCCGTGGTGTTTGTACCACCTGTCGTGTGTACCACGTTTTTTGGTAAAACCACTAAAAATAAATAGTAAATGTATTGTAGCCGATATAAAATGTGCCTATTGTTTTATATAATAACAAAACTGTCGAATTTAAACAAATTACTGAGTACTTCTAAAAATAGACGAGGTCACTTTTTATTAAAGTTGAAAATTGCGAATTATCTTGAATTGTAAGTTAATATATACCATATATAAATTAAACATTAACACTAGATTTACCAGCTTAAAAATGCCTATTTCTACCAAAACCAAAAAAGTATATATTTGATACAAATATATATAAAATAATATAAAATTCATAAAACTAATTATTCAGTTATAAATTAAAGAAGATTAGAAGAATTAAAGAAAATGTTACACGCAGTAGGAATTTTAATTTGATCTCGCAAGACCAGTCATTTTGACTGGTCTGGTAAATCTAGTGTTAAAAACCAAGTTTTATTTCTTAATTAATTAAAACAATTGTGATAGAGACTTAAACTTGGTTTTCTATATTTTGTTTAGAAAATATCACTAACTAATCGTGCTTTCCCGCGACATCCATCCTACTCCCGAGATACGACTGCCGTTCTTTTGTTTTGCCAAATTCTAGATGGCCGCCGTGTTTAGATCACTATAGTCAAAAGTACTGTTAAAATTTTTCTAAACATCTTCACTTCATGTATGTTCACAAGCTTTGCCCAATTTTGTTTGATAAGCATCTTTAGTATGTATAACTCAACTATTTTGGCATTTTAAACTACAAAGAATCCGAAGATAAATTAGTAAAACGATAAAAACGTGAACTGCAAAGCTGACCCCGCGGCACCAGCTCCTCGACAAATTACTAAAAATGACGTCATGATAATTATACAGTACTGTATGTATCGCCTATTTATTTATAACTTATTCGCACTGCTTGTTTATACAAATAAAAATAGATGTATTACTACGACTTTATGCCAGTGGTTCCCAAAGTTGACTGGCTTACTCATGTAACATAAAATCCCAATCTTGAGACCCACCTTTTGGCTATCAAAGAAAAATGGGGATATAAATATTGGTAATGGTCTTATTGTCGTTTTATTTGTTCTAATTGGAATGAAAAAAATTGAAATACAAGCTTTACCAATATAAAAACCATACTTTGAGAATTTCTGCTCTAAATATTTTTAATATTAAAAAATGTACGTGGCTGTAATTAATTTATCCTTTGCCTATAGATTTGGCGCGTATTTATTTGACATCTGTCAAATTATAAGAATGTAAAAAGAAAATCCGTATGATATTTTTAAAAGCAAAAATCTTAACAAACATGGACTTTCACGCATCAAGTCTCACGTAATCACAACTTTTATCAATGTATTACGGAAGCCGAAGTAACCGATATGCTAAGTTACGTAAAAGGTATGCGACCGTAGCTAGGATATGACATGCGATGGTTTATGAATTACAAATTAGATGGTATTCCGTTATTGTATGAATACATTAAAATTACAAGACATGGGTAAATAAAAGAATGTATACTATAAACAAAAAAAATCCGAAAGCCCTTACTAACCAAATTATTGGTTGAACTAATGATGTAAGCAAAAATGTTCTCTAGTGCAGTCATTCTCAAAGTGGTGTTCCGCGGAACCCTAGAGCTAAAATACTGCAAAAAATATCTATCAAAGGAAGATTATAAGGTTACATCTAAATATTACGTAATATTACATTGCAATATGATTATTCATAAATACATACAAATTAGTTTTTTATAATTATATTAAGGCTTTTTCCTTCGCCAAAAAAGATTGAGAACCGCTGCTCTGATGTATTTAACTGAACGAATAAAGAATTTACTAATAATTTGCGTCATAATAAAAAAGGTCGCAATTAAATGGAATAATTAACCAAAAAATATGTTTACAACCTAACTCTGCATACCCCAATTAAACAAGCGTAAATGTACCGTGTACAGGCACACCCACACGTACTAGCGTGAAGTAGAAATGCAATGTTAATTTAGGACAATAAACAAAACCGACCAACGCCTACACTTTTTTAAAGAATAAACTCAGTATGAAGCCCTTTTCCGTTATTCAAACTTTTTTAATCGGAATAGCCAATATAGATTCGTCTTATAAAAATGAAGAATCGCAATACTGTTATTAAATGTAAATAAAGCAGCCACCATTTTGAAATTTAATTAACTGTCAAAAGTGTAAACAAAGTAAAATTTAAAAACATGTTATTTAAGGAATAGTTTTACGCCTTTATTTCTACAGTTAGGGACTGAAGGATGTTATCCATATGGAAGTAAAAAATGTTTACATCATAAAACACCATTTTTAGTTTAAGAAAAAAAAACTTTCCATAGCATCTATTTTTATATCTTGACTTTGGGACCAATTGTTAAGATATTTAACTCAGCTGTATGTATAGGCTTGACTCCTTTGCCTAAACGAGAAATTAAGAAAATACATTTTACTCATAAACACAAGGCAAAGGAATAATGATACTTTGAACCAATTTATTTCAATTTATTTCTGATTTGTTTATCATCATTTAAAATTGTAATACAATGATGTCATGTCTCAATCAATAAATATGGTTGTGTAATAAATATTAATTAGCTATTTAATCAATTATCAGTGCAACTGTATAAAGATTCATTGTTTTATAACATTGAATTGGTCATACATATAGTTTATTTTGGAATTAAATGTTTATTTTCAGAATAATTCCAACAACTCAAATAGGTCTGTATTGGATATTTGATATTCACCATACATATAAAATTTAAATATTCTAATAGAAATTAGTTATTTTTGTTTTTTTTTTTGTTCTATAATTAAAATTGTCATTTGTCTTTCTCTTGCGTCTCATCTAAGTCGAAATTCATGTAACAAAATTTATGGCCAGCAATAGACTGGAGTTTACAAACGTAAAGACCAATATAATTTCTTTTAAAAAGTAGGTCATGAATCAGCTTATTTGACCATATGTTATGCCAAAATTTAAGAACATTGTCCATTTTTGAGTAAATAATGATATTATATGGAGTTTCATACAAAAGAAGTAGATAAGATAAATAAGAAATACAATCTATAAGTCACGGATAAAATTACATATTGCTTTCTATCTGGTGTTGTGAGAATTGGTGCATGACACTTGTTTGTACAGTCTCAGACGGTGTAATTGTATTTTTAATTACTTATCTAGTGATTCATGTTTTCATAGACAAAATTATATTTCTAAACATATGTTAAAAATAAACTTTACTCAAGTAATCAAGTTGAAGGTTATGACCTATACAGCATATAAAAAATACTATATTATATTTATTTAAAAATAAAAACACGTCATTAACATTACATTTATTTTTAATAAAATTATAATAACATTTAATAGACAGGAAGTTTCAGGACAGGAATTGGCAGGAAGTCTTCGAGGACAGGACCTGGAAATTTGACCATTCAATTTTATTTATAAATTAATCATATTTTGTGCGCAATGCAAGACAAATAAAAAAAAGATACAAAATTTGGAGTAAATCTTCTATTCACACAGACTAAAGAGAAATTTAGTTGAAAAATAGAGGGCGCTATTAATAAAATCAATAAAATTAAATACATAAAATATAACTATCTGACCACAGATGCACCGAAGACCCTAGAAGGGTATAAACCCTAATGACACTCAAAACCCCTATCCAGGTTAGTCTATGGACTGATTATAAATGAATAAATATAAAATGTTGCCCTCTTAAACATATAAAAATAATTTGAATATAGAATTTAGTATATGAATAACAATGCAATAAATTATTTTATAACAATCCTTTGATGACTTCTTACAATATTTAAGAAATTTTTCGATAGTTGCAAGTTATTATTTAATTCATTCGAGTAAGAAAGAAAGCTTATCTAAAAGAGATAATCTTCAACAAACACCGTGAGAAGATTCGGCCTGATTTTTCAACATTATACAAACAAGATAAAAAATTAATTTTAACTATTTATAGCAGTCTTATAAAGTTTAAACGTTACAAACTGTTAACAACACGTTACGAACTCGAGTTTGGTTGACATTACATTGCTTATATTAACTTCATTGCATCATAATTTAAGTTTTTAAAAGACATAGACGCAACTTTCAAGGTCTATTACCGTCTCAATATTCATAACTGCATTTTATTGAATAAACGCGCACTCACCAACAAAACTTGTCTCCATGGTTCTTAGAATAATATCCGATAAAACAATTCCAATCAAGTTTATGTGATAAAAAGATTCGAAGACATCACACACACCACTACTCCCAACTTACAAACTTTGTTGAAAAGTTTTTTAAACTCTTATAAAGTATGAAACACTCGTCGGAGCGTCCACAAAGCACTAAATATTTGTTTATTAGCACTAATCAATCATTTTTATGCACTAATACTAAAAGAAAACATTAAATAAACACTGTTTTTAAACAAAACATGATCGGAGACGGCAGCGCAGACACCGTGAAGTGACAAGGCGGCAAGCAAACTGACATACGCACACACTCACAGCTTTGGAATTTTGAACAAGTTTCTTGGTAATGTTGCTAGATTAGAAATATATTTTATGTATTTGCCTATTTTGAAAAGTTCCCGTAACAACTTTCATTGTTTCTTTTTTAAATCATAATAAATTTATATTATACATAATAATATATAATTACACGTTATTTTATATTATTTATTAAATGTTGCCAATTCAAAACTATTTTTTTACGTATCATTAAAAATTTTTACTTATTTTATTTTTATTTTATATATAAATGCATTCATATTTTTTTCTACATAATAAAGATACGAAACATATCTTATCAATTTGCATTTTACGTGATAGAATCATATTATGGCGCCTGTTTTCTTATCAACTCATAACAATAATTGTTTTTGATTGCCAATTTTTTTTATGCATTCAAAACTAATTTCTTTCCCAAATACTGCCATTCACGAGCAAAGACGGGTTTTAAATTCGGGAGGAGGGTTCTTAACCCATATGCTATGTCTATGCTGTCATTACAATTACAAAATATCTAAACGCGTCTGCCTTGTTTACTTGATAGTATGTTATGATATAAACAATAATATCATCCCTACTAATATTATAAATGTGAATGTTAGTTTGTTTGTTACGTTTTCACACAACAACTACTTAATCGATCATCGTGAAGCTTTGAACACATATTTTTGAAGGTACTAGAAGTAACATAGGATACTTTTTATTAAAAAATATATTTTTTACTATAGTTTCCAACTGACTATAGTTTCAGCTGTTTGGAATCATATTGATTCATTTCTATTGAAATGATTTCTGATACTTATTTAATGACTTAAATGCGAGCGAAGCCGCGGGTAAAAGCTAGTAGTAAATAAATAAAGACCTTTATGAATAAAAGTTAGTTTACCAATGATTTCTATCAATCCCACGCATGATTACGTTCTCGGCATGTGTTAAGCGCACATGGAGAATATGTTTTGGATGCGGCGACTTGACTTGGTTAACATTTAATGTCTACTAGTGCAGTCGGTCACTCAACTCGAGGGAATCCTTGAGTAATTATAGGGGTTTTTTTTTAAATTATTCCGTTGAGTTACCAAATACTGTCTGCAGTTGACAGAACAAAATCTATAAAGCTAATTCCTTGGTTACTTCAAGAGCGATAGAACTAAATGTAATATGATTATTTTATTTACTAAGGTATAAACTCTATATAGCGACATTAAAGGGACTGCACATTTTACGGCGTTATTGAAGGTTGTCGTTAAATGGAGTTAAGAAAAATTGATTTTATTTTACTATTATAACACTAATAAAGTATAATGTATACTTTTATAATTTAATTTTGACATTTGAATAACTATTTTTTTAATTTTGAAGTAATTGTAAATAGTTTTAATGAGTTTTCTAAATATGTTTAAAATGTAATGTAACCTCGCTCATTGTAATGTTAGCGCATGCGTAGGGCCTACAATTAGATTATTATAATTCTTAGTGTGATATTAATTCCAGGTCTAGTTGTAGAGCACTGTTTGTGGGCCCAATAAATAAATAAATTTATTTATTATTATTATATATTATTACATATGTATTTACTGTTTGCTAATAAACCATAAAGAACGTACACAGCTGCAGTTCTTATTAATCTCTCCAATTTCGAAAGTACTGTTTATTACTTAATAATGACGAATTTTTGTTGTTATTTAGAGTGGATGGGATGCTATATAGAGTGTATTTTTTGGTTAACAAGGTAAACCAACTAATAAAATGTACTTTTAGGGAGTTTGTCGTTAAATCGGGTAGCGTTAAGTTTATAATAAAAATAATTTTTAAATATTAATAATTATTTATTTAAGCACAGTCACTTGAATGGTCTTACAGTCAATTCCAATACACCATGCAAGGAGGAGTCAATTTCAAAAATACATAATAATAATAATTAATGTCAAAATCTAAATAAAATATATTAATAATGATAAATGCAATCATAAGTTAGAATAATATTAAAAAAACGAGTTCTTAACATTTAACTGATTGAAATTTATGAAGCAATTAGCAGGCGATGTGCGCATGACTGATAGCATACTCCTTGTAGAGGGTAGCCAAATAAAGAAATGTTTTATCACTAAAAAAACGGAACCGGTCATTTGACCGAGAGCATTTGAGTTAATTTATGTTGCGCAGTCATTTGACCTATTACTATTTTTAGTTATCGTAGTGCCTCATATATGTAAAACTTTTGGAAAATAAATTATTAAATGAACTGTTAACCCTAATTTACTTAGCACATACAAAATTATGTTGATACACGTAACGATCACACTTCGACATCAATATCGTGATCAATATCGAATATATTCAAGACTGCATCGTGTTGAGGTAGGCAGAGATTTTAGAATTCCATTTTCATATGCATTTATATGTAATTCGATTTTTTTCTAGCAGTCAGTGTACTAGTTACATAAAGGTCCCGAGTTTGATCCCTCTTTTATACATTTTTTTATAAATAAATTATAAATATAATTTTAGATAAATAATTATAAACTATACAGGGAATCCTTGTTCCAGAGAATTGCATATATATTATGTATTTATTATTATTATACAAACTGGGTATACCTAATTTATTAATTAATGTTTTGTTTTTAAAGTTTACAAAAAAAAAAACAATTGAAATACTATCAATATAATATGATATAAACACTAGTATTATATATATAGTCTCCACTCCATGTAACGTCATTCTATTTAACGACACACTCTCTAAAGCGTTTCCCTTTTCTAATTCAGATTTTCCTTCTCTCCATTTAACGACAACTTTCTATGCACAGTCCCTTCAGTGTCGTTATATGGAGTTAGCACTGTAGTTAAATAAATACTTACATTTGCTATTTGAAACATGTTTCTCGTACGGAGCGAACGTGTAAGCCGGCGCTTCACCCACTTCCACGACCCACGTGACCTTGCGTTGCCGTAGCAACGGCGACGACGATGACATCTTATAGAATTTACGCGCCAATATCCACTACATTGCCAGACGAAAAAATTAAACTGCCGCTAGTCACACTTGATATTTTTATAAATGCAAATTATTTATTCACTTTATTTCTCTAAGCACACCATTTGTCCACTAAATTGGAATTTAATTATTGGTCATAAATTGTTGTCTAGTGTTGTTGTTGCTTTTTGATAAAACATCGCTAAATAAGGATTTGCTATCAATTAAACAAGATAATTTTCTTATCAAATTTTATATACTCATAATATGCAATAATAACTATTATCAATTATTTTTATTTAAGGTATGCAAAACAGATCACAGCTAAAATTTATATGAAAAATTCAAATGGATACAGTTTTTGTAGGTATATAAGCGATAAAAAGAGAAACGATCGCGATGTCGTGAATGGCAAATGAGATATCTGCATCTCTTTCACACATGCCTCAACTCCCTTTCTAATGATTGTTCTTTCAGTCCAAAGTCCAATCTGTATCCATTTGAAGATTACCAACTGTAACTGATAACGCTTTTCGATTTCTTTTGAATTTAAATTGCGAGTTGACAATATAGCTTCCATTATTGGTCTTCGATGTAGGTGTTCTTTGCATAATCTATCTTTATTTTAAAATGGCACCCACAATTCACACCCACAAAGAGCTAATTTGCCTCTGGTTTCTACGTATTTATTTTATCATATAAAACTATTTCAAGACGTATAGCGTGAGAAGTCGACTGCTTTATATAAGCTATAGCTCAGGGGTTGACGCCTGTCTTTTTTACAGAAGTCTTGAGTTCGGTGCCCAGTCGAAATATATTTTTTTTAGAAATTTTATTTAACACTAGATTTACCAGCTATTTAAATATACCTATTTCTACCAAACCAAAAAAGTATATATTTGTTATAAATATATATAAAATAGTATAAAGTTCATAAAATTAATTCTTCTGTTATAGATCAAAGAAGATTAGAAGAATCAAAGAAAATGTTAGATGCAGTAGGAATTGTAATTTGATCTTGCAAGACCAGTCATTTTGACTGCTCTGGTAAATCTAGTGTTAATATAGTGTCGTTTGTATTTATTTGAAATCACCGTTTTATACTTTTTTATTGTTAGATATTTTTATAATAATGAGCCAAAATTGTGTAGTAGATTTTTTTTTTAATAGGACGTGACCCCTTCTATCTTCAGTTTTCGTTTGATCCACTACTTACAGGACACCCTGTATATTATAGTATATATTTGTTTTAAGGCTAGGTGTTCCGTGTTTGTGTTGTTCTTCTCTTGATGCCTATAAGACAATACAGGGCAAATATCTAGACACGGTAATGTAAATCCGTTCCTGACCACCCCAACGATCCTTTAATAAAGTTCATCAACTCGATACTGATCGGAACATTGCAAAACTAGTTCGCCGCAAGGCAAACGGGTATCAGAAAAAAAAGACAAAAACATTTTAACCGTACGTAGAGCAAAAATAACCCCAAGTTATTATTCTAAGGTATTATTTAGGGGTAAGTATCTGTTCTAAGGGGTAGAAAGTATTTTGAAATATTAGTAACTTTTTTTTTGGAGTTTGGAGATATATTTTTTTTTTGACATGAGGATTTACATGTGAATTAAAATTTTATAATTTCTTATTGAATACTCGACATTGGCAGAATTGTCTTTAATAATAAGATATCTTATATTTGTAAAAGAAGAAGAACTTTTTTTTGATAATTCTGCCAATGTCGAGTATTCAGACAGCAGTCCAATAAGAATGTATGTAAAGAATGTAAATCCTAATAAGACAAAAATTCTTATGTCAAAAAAACATGTCTAAGGCTATTCGCGAAGACTTGATGCGATTTATTTTATCTATGGATTTTTAAATGAATCAACTCCAACAAAACAAATATGGGTGAGATTAGGAAACCATAGACTATTGTGAGATTTCCAATAAGAAATTAAACGTGTTCTCTTTAGTCTTCAGTGTAAGCACGTAATAAACAGACTTAACAGGTGGGTTACCATTTATAGTCAATAAAGAGTAGCGTCAGAATATACAGCGCTTTCACGTCCTAAACACTATATGACTAAAAAATAGACTAAATCAAAACATAACCTAATTTGTCTTCTTCTTTTTTTTTTATTAATAGCTTCAGATATCTATTAAAGACAATCCTGCCAATGTCGAGTATTCTATAAGAAATTATAAAATTTTAATTCACACGTAAATCTTCATGTTAAAAAAATATATAAACCTAATTTCTTCTTCTTCTTCATTAATGGGCTCAGATGTCTAATCAAGACAATTCTGCCAATGTCGAGTATTTGAGCAAAAACCCAATAAGGGATTACAAAATTTTAATTCACACGTAAACGTTCATGTCAAAAAAGTAGTTAAATAAACCGAAATTTCTAATATAACCAAAATCGCCGTGTTAAATATCTAAACCTAATTTATATTTAATTTGAATGACTTTACATTGACAATGTCATAACAAAAAAGAAAACTCAGGACTGTAATAAATAATGAACAACTATATTCCAGAGTGTATTCACAAAGTTGATTGAAAGAAAAGGTGATTCTTTTTTGACATGAACATTTACGTGTGAATTAAATTTTTTTAATTTCTTATCTTACCCAAATACTGGACATTGGCAGAATTGTCTTTAATAGATATCTGAGGTCATTAATAAAAGAAGAAGAAAACTATATCCCACCAAACAACTCGTATCGACCCAGATTGGTGAAATATCTATTACTACAGTTTGAAATGAAGAATTAAGTCTTCAAAACCAGAACAGAAAAACATTGTATGCATATATGACTATTTTCATTTGAAATAAACCGTAGTTACTTATTTTCTAAAACTCGTTACTAAAGTTACTTATTTTATTTTAAGTTTCGTCAACAAGAATTATGTGGCGAGACAACAATTGTACATAATTTTCAATATGACAATACAAAATTGTGCATTTTGTTATTTTAATTTCATTACCTATTATTATGAAGTCTAAGAGTATATGCTATACAGCTTTTCTTTTTTACTTTTCCTTCTTTTTATATATTAAGCGTATGTATAAAGGAAAGTTGTAGATAATTTAATCCTCTACAATAATTATAATATATACAAATAACATAAAACCCATAGGAAACGAGATATTTGCAATAAATATTTAAAAATTGAATTTTTTAAATTTTGACCTTGGAATATCTCTAGAAACGGACACTTTACGATAAGTAGGTTTTGAGACAAGTTTTAGGGTTTATACAAGTTAATAGACGATTATCTCTCATTCCGAGATGAAACTCTTAATATTCAAATAGAAAAAATAGACTATACGGTGTAATTTTGGTAAGCAAAACAGAACTCTTTATAGGACAATTAACCTTATAGCAGTTATTCTAATAAGAAACCTAACCAATTTCGCATGCACTGTGCAATAGGCACACTAGATAAACGCTGACATATACTATCTATTTCACTATAAATATACTATGACCGTTGTGTTAATTTTAACTGTCAACGTAATAAAACCCGGATATAAACTACTTTATTACATCATGTTTAAATGGGACAAGTAGAGGTACTAAATACTAGCAAATGTCAAAGTTCAATATAATTGCTCTGTGTTTTCTTCTCTTATTATATAATTATCCCTAAAACTGTAACCGCAATTAACATTGATTTCCTAGGAAATTAAAGCGTAAGAAAAAAATCTTTGTACTAAATGTCATGGCTTACGAACACAAGCGTTGTATTGACTAAAAGTCATTATCTGTCCGATTGTTGGTATTTGAACTTATTTTTTGTGTAAAAACGTTTAACTTCTATATAGGATTTGGTGACAATACATTATTTAATTACAGTTTTCAAGGTTATTTAGAAAAAAGCTTCAAAATATAATTCTCTATTCATCATGAAAAAAATATTTTCTTAATGCTTTCTGAGATACTCGATTCAACAAACAAACTATGTACAATAACAACTTTAAATCGCTCTGTTGTAAAATTGCGATTTTGTAGATCCTACTATGTTACTAAAACCTGGCGATATGATTCTCAACATATTGGTAGATGTTTCCTTAGAGCAACTTTATGAAGGCAAAGAATAATTTAGTTTCATTTGCATATTATACATTAGTAAAGATATATAGACACCTACACTTAACAAACGATTTGTCATTTAAACTTTTAATGGATTCACGTAAATAATTACTACTTTATAAGATGATTGCGTCACTTGAATTATTATCCTATGTTATTAACTGTCAACCCGCGACATAAGAATTTTGGACCGACTAGAGTTATATTAACAAAAATCCATTCATCTTCACTATCTGGGCGTATTTTTTATAAGCTCCAGAAACAGGGGCAGATCTACCTAACTTTTTTGGGCTTCAACCCAGGGCTCTTAGTCCGGATTAGTATTAGCCCAGGGCCCCACGATTCGTCCCTGCTCAGAAGAAGAAATCCAAGGTCGTATAACATAACAATAATATGGTCTTCATCAGGGTTTTAGATCTTATTCAAGGAGTTTAATCATGGAAGTGTAAAATACTAATTTATAATTTATATATTAGTAAGAGATACGAATTATCGAATCAAAAATAAAGACATTAATTTTTTTTAGTAATTATACTGAAAAATCTTAGATTTTATGTCAACAATTCTAACATCTAAGGGGACGAAAAGTGGTTTCTTAATTTGTAATAAAAAATATTTATATTTCTTTGTTTGTATTTTTAATATATCTATATTTTATTATTATTTATTTTAATTTTCGTTATGTGCGTGTTAAATTGTAATATTAACTATTTTAAGACAATAAAGGATTTATTATTATTATATTTAAAATAATAACAATCCGAAGTTCTCAAAAATATTAAAGTACAATGTTATTTATGTAAAACTATATTTAACATTTATTGTTTTAATGGGAATACCAAAAAACCTAAACCACAGCGTATGTAATATTCACGAACGCTGTAAATATTAGCTAAAGAACATTATTAGCGTTAAATTGCGGTTTTCATAACCTAGTCCGAAACTAAATATTATTTCACAAGGTCAAATAAACTTTATGTACATTAAACACGTCACTTATTTTTCTAATTCACTTAATTATGTTGTGTTTTTTTTTATATAAAACCATAAAAATCATTCAATTATTAAAAAAAAACTTAAGAAAAAATAATTACACGCACAACACAAGACCAATTAAAATTCCGATTTAAAACAACACTAATCTCACTTCGCGGAAAAAAAAAAGAAAATAATTTCTCGTAATTTGAACGCGTTAACTAAATATCGCGCGAAACGACTCTACGCGCGTTCGTTCGACAACCAACTGTCAAAATAATGGCGCGAATATAATATGTACGCGAGTGCATTCCCTTGTTTTTAATTAAGCAAAATTCAGACGTTTTATCGTATTAATTTGTGTAATTTATGCAATTGTGTATATTAATTGCATTTTTGTAGAGATAATTGTGAATTATTATGCAGATAACCCCACTATGGCTTTATTTTGTGACCTAATCTAACATTCGACTATTGATGATAAGATATCAAATTATCGACTAAAAAGTATTTTTACTATAAGTAACGAATTCATTGTCCATTCTTTAAGAATGCCTATGTTTTTATTTCAAAAAAACTATTTTAATTGTTATATTGAATTGAAAACCTTGTAGTTTACACGTCTTTAAATTTAAAAAGAAAAACTATTTCTGACTAGTTTTGTATTGGGTAGTTCTTAGAAAGTGTTTAAAATCTAATTCGTGGCCTTTTCTAAATTTATTCTCTTAGTTCTTAAATTATAACCTTGTCTAGGTTATTTTTGTTACACTTTCACTACGTCGAGAACAATTGACAAAAAATCTGTCTACGCCTTCGCAAAATTATTAGAAAGTTCTCCAGCGAGATTGAGTCAAGTATTTTTAGGAATTTGGTTATTTAATTTCTATAAGAATAAATATTTTATATGTACTAAAGCTTTATTATTTAGGCTGAAGTTAAGAGGCTTAATTTATTTTTTGTTTCTTTCTTCACTCATATGCGAATGCTATTGTGTGCGAAAGGGACATCAGACATGCACCTTTCATCTAATTCAATAGTTTGCTACTAGGTATAATTTTCTAATAATAAAAAAAAATACTAAAAAACAAATTCAATTACGTTAGTAAAATTATGAAATACAAAGTTTATTTTCCAGAATTTTTTCACATTTTTGTTTGTTTTACTTCACACATTGTTTGTTGAATTGTTATCGTCACGATAACGTCAAGTTGAAATCTAACGCATTCCTACTTTTTTTATACACACACCTATGACCCTAAAAAGGGCACAGAGTATCAGTGGCGGCCTTAGGGGGTGGCGAATGGGGCAAATAAACTCAAGCAAATTTAAAAATAAATATATAGATATATAGAATATATACAACACATACATTCGATGAAATTTTAAAATTCAAATTTTATTTATTTGTATAACTTAAACATTTCTCATCAAATATGACCAAATATAACTAGATCTACTTTCGCACACATACTTTTTACGAAGGACAAAGGGCCTCGCAAACACCTGCCATGCCGCCCGGGGCCTCGCAATGGGTAAGGCCGCCACTGACTGTCTCAATAGAAATCATTTATTCATTTAAATTACTTTAATAAGTTATTTTGTTTAATTTAATCTGACATTTCGGAAATATTTATCAAAATAAAATCGATAGTAATCCATGTAAAGTTCTTTAAATTAGGTACTTAAATTGATTGATTAAACAGTTCTATAATGAATTGCCGATTATTATAACTAATAATAAAAATATTTCCAAATTTAAACATGAATTGAAGAAGCATATAATGGGTCTGAGTGCCTTGTTATGGTGTTGTCAATATTCTACTATAATACGATATAGTCTATGTACGTTATGTTTATTTATTATAAATCTATATATATAAAACTCAAAGGTGACTGACTGACTGACTTAGTGATCTATCAACGCACAGCCCAAACCACTGGACGGATCGGGCTGAAATTTGGCATGCAGGTAGATGTTATGACGTAGGCATCCGCTAAGAAAGGATTTTGATCAATTCCACCCCTAAGGGGATAAAATAGGGGATGAAAGTTTGTATAAATCTTCTTAGATTTTCGACTGATTGAACTGAAATTAAAGATGAGAGCTACTATGATGAAGACGTTTTTACACACGCTAAACAAAAATAAAGCCGCAAAAACTATACCTAATTAATAATAATACTTCTTAACGGGAGCGAAGCCGCGGGCAACAGCTAGTTTTATATAAGTATCTCAATGAAGTGAATTTATGTAATTATTTTTGAATAAATTAATATAACGTTATAGTTCAAGTTAATCATCGTTATATATTGTAGTGTCTCAAATGTAAACACTACAGTTGTATTAGATGAACGTGCACTTGAAATATTCAAGGATGTACGCGTTTCTATACAATCAAAAAAATATAAACAAACGCTCATAAAAAAGGCTTATTATAAAACAAATGACTATCTTGATGACAACCTAATGTGACTGAGATGATTGTGTGTACTAGCTTTATTTACATTAATTGTATCAATTTTTTAAGATATTTCATTTAAAGCCTACCTGTTACCTGCTAATACTAACCTTATATTGTACAGGCTATGATTGGAGAGTTTCTTGTGATTTCTTCTCGTGATATGCCTTTCTGAAATCTCGTAGAGTTTTGATTTTGAAATCTAACAATTAATTTTACTACAAATAAACTTGTTGAACCATACGGTTATCTAAACTTATCCACGGCTGTTACATCAAAAACTTGCTAGTCCAATCTCCCAATCTCCAATCTATGGGTATATCGCTTAATCAGCTCCTAGAATATAGTAAATTAAATATATAAATATATCTTTAGAAACACTGTCGTTTGCTCACTCTAACTTATAAAGAATTATGACGTTAGAAAGAGATGACAATAGCGCTGTACCGAATAAGATTTAGTTTTCTAAATTAGTCTTAGAACTATTTTCAATATTTAAAATGTCAAATTTATTATTACAGGTAGTCCTCGTTTTACGCCGTTTCGTTTTACTACAGCCAAAATTTTGATACGATTCCTCGTTTTAACGGTTTAAAAAAGCAACGTTCTAAAACACAAGCCATAACTTTTTATTATTAGTTTTAACAATAATAATAATTTTAAAAAAATCATGAAAGCTAATTTTATATAAAACAAACAAAAATGCACTTTTTACTCATTAAACGCAGTTCCGTTACACTTCTCTCCCGCCTTTTTTGTATGCGCTCCCCTAATACAAAATGTGATGAACAAACATTCTTATCATTTTTATTTGGCTAGGATTCGTTATACACACATCCAGTTATACACATATTTAAAATCATCTTTAAATTTAAGTTGCTAAGGTTTAAAATAATAATTAAAACTGGTTATTGTCATAATAGGCTGGGAGCAATGGCCGTCGGCGTTGTCGCTTAATTAATTTTATGATACGTCCCATGTACGCGATGTTAGTTAGTTCCTGGCCTATTTTAAATACGAGTAGTTGATCTAGTGTTAAATAATATCTAGATTAATTTTAATTTAGATCAATTAACTAAGAATTTGTAAAAGTTATGACAGTTTTTGGCAGAATTGGCTTCATTAGATTTTTGTGACCAATAATAAGATATGAAATGAAATGAAAATCGTTTATTAGCATACGCACTAAAGGCGTGCACTTGCTCATCGTTAGACTCTGTAGAAAAAAAGTAAATAACAATTCATAATTCACAAGAATTAAAATTACATCAGATCCACAGTGCAACCACACAGATATCAGACTACAAAATAATATGAGAAGAAAGTTACCCTTTGATTTAGAAATTAAGTACAAAGAAATAATAATATTTAAAAAAAATAATCTTATTACAGACATTTTACTAAGTAAAAAATAATTTAACATTTTAAACTCATAAAGACTTAACTATAAATATCTTTTAAAGACTTAATGAAGTAAAGAATGTTCTTAACACTCGTGTACAAAGTGGCGCCAATAAAACGTCTTGAATAGGTTTAATTGGTCTGAATCACGATACTCTATTGTTTAAATAGTTCAACTATTTTTGGGGACACCAATCAGTGTATGATAGCCCTACGCCCTTTTATTAATTGAAGCCATAAATCCAATTAATCTAGAACAAAATTGTAATCAATTATATTCTATTGTATAGTAAAATTATTTTGATGAAATTGTTATAATATTTATGAATTAAAAATAAATGTACACAGCGCCATCTATGCTAAAATGTTGAAACTTTTAAACATTTACCCAGTAATTTGATTGTAAAAATTCAGCATAATTTCCATAGATGGCGCAGCAAAATATTATATTAGTAGTTTAGTTTGTTTTAATTATTTCAAAATTTGTTATTATTTTTTACTTTGAACGCAATAGTTTTTTAACAACTAGTGTTCAGCAGATTTGTATAATTTTTATAAATTATAAATAAATAGATATAAATTGATAATTTAAATAAATGTATACAGCGCCATCTATGCGAAAATGCTAAGACTTCTAAAACATTTGCTATGTTATTTAGTTGTAATAGTTCACTACGTGTTCCCAAGATGGCGCTGCACTATATAATTATCTTAAATTTTTGATTGGAATTTTTTAATTTAAACGCAATAGTTTCCTAACGTTTAGCATTTAGCAGATTTGTGTGATTCTAATTAAAAATAATGACTATTAATATGTTTTGTAAACACATAAAAACATTGTACACATCGTCCACAAATAAATAGTAAACGGGTAGGTAGGTTCGAAAAGAAAACAAAATAATAAAATTCCTTTACAATATTGCACGGAACATATAAATGCAATTTTAACTGTTAGCGTCATGATTTTAAAGTTAATTATTGCATAGCAAGTTTAGATTTATTCATTTCAGTCACCCCGACTAGGGTTGAAATTAGGTGAAGTGAAGAGTCGACTGGAGACATCTCTGGCCATCACCGCGTGTCTTCGATATACAGGGGCGAATTTAGAAATTTATATATTTTTTATATGTATATTAAAATTGCAATAAGAAAATACAATTTTTTTCTGATAACTTCACTTATTTTATACAGTTTATTTCACTCCAAGACCAGAGCCTTTATAATTTATATACATTGCTTCAGATAGGCTGCTTGTTGCATTTGGTTTAACTGTAAGAAAATATGTATAATAAACTATAAATTGCTTCATATAAATTTTCTCACGCGATGCGGTCTTCGTTTTTTCGCCCGGATCGCAAAACGCGTTCCGTATGAGAAATCTTTAAAGGAAAAAATCAACATCTGCAAGTACGTGCCTGCGTGACCGTCAAACAAATGTTTTGTATCGCGGTATTAACGTACCAGGCTACGGCAGTCCAACTGGCAACCCCTTACAAAACGGATACAGACCCTTTAACCTTTTAACAATAGAAAATAAGTGTTAAAATTAAACCACTCGAGTGACAGCGAACGGCGGCCCTAATTACGTAATTGACATTTATTGTTTAAAATTTTCTTGGCGCGAACATCAATTAATTGGAGCCATGCCGAAATTACTTTATTGTTTTTGGAAATTCTTAACATCTAAAGTGTCTTTCTGTTTTGTTGTTGTTGTGTGCGTGCGGTGTGTTTGAAAATGAATGGAGGAAGATCGGATGCATCGACTTCGACGGATGATATAAGGGTAAATAATAATTAATATACACTCTTAATGTTAACCCAACCAAGATGCTTTTTTTTATCTATACGTCAGACTTAATAGCACACGAATCTTTACTTTATTATTATTATTATTTATTGTAAAATTAATAATTGTTCTTGAAAAAAACTTATAAATTATTGGTCAAGTATATAAGGTATCCCCTGTCAACCAATACGTTAAGTATGTGTTATTGAATGGTTACGTCCATGAAGAAATGACAGCTAGATACCTTAAACCAGTGTTTCCCAATCTTGTTTGCGCCATGCCCCACCTTAGGGCTTAGCCTTTCTAAAATTATTATGCCCCCTATCTAACCAAACCAAGTTGATATTTTGGTTTCATCAAGCGAAATTATACCTAATAATTATTTACCGCAATTATTTAAGAATTTGCTTTTTTTGTTAAATTTGCCACCGAAATCTAGCATTGCATTTAAATGGCCCGGAACGAAAGAGTTAAACTCGCGTCGAGTCCATTTTGCGTGGGCGTGTGGCCCACGTTGAGAAACACTGCCTTAAACCAATCTATATGCATTTAAAATATACGATTGCTATTGCTAAAACCTATTCTCCATTGGACAGAGCCTTCTTTCACTATCACTGCTCTAAATTGTAGATAACACGTATTGTATTGCAGGGCCGTCCTCTGTGTCTCTTCTACTTCACGCATCCATTCGGAGTCCTGTCACCAGATCCACCGACAATAGCCACCGCACCAGAAAACATAACTCGAGCATTCATCAACATGGAACCCGTCTCCCCATACTTCTGGAGCACCACCACCCAGGAGTCCTACAAAACATCCTCAACCAGCTCCAAAGTCAGCTATGACGTCGGCAATGTCATTATTCCAAAGAAGCCTATTAACTTGGCGAGCGTGCCCAAATACAGAGTAGATTTTAACGTAAGAAAGGCGTCTGTGACGTCATCGGTTTTCTCCAATGACGTATGGCTGAGCTCAAGCTCTAACGAAATAATACCGCGGAGAATTCTGCCGCCATTAAAACTCCCCGTTCCATTTCTGAGTGAAAGTTCGGATGATTTTTGGACGGCCAAATCTTTCGCGCCTAAATTCTCTCTGCCGCCGATTGAAATGCCAAAAAGAGTGTCAGATGACACGAGTGAAAATGTGAGTGAAGTGTTTGTGAAAAGTGAAAAAGGAAATAGGGTCATTGGTGTGCAAAAGTTTAAGAAACGCGTTAAATTAAGTGGAATAAGAAGGACTCTTACGTGTTTGATGCAGCGTACGATAAAAGGTATGATATTTTTTAATATTTCAAACATTTCAGGTCTATAATGAATTGCCGATTATTATAACTAATAATAAAAATATTATCAAATTTAAATATGAATTGAAGAAGCATATAATGGGTCTGAGTGCCTTGTTATGGTGTTATCAATATTCTAGTACATATAATACGATATAGTCTATGTACGTTATGTTTATGGTTGTATATTTTATCTCAATTAAGTGAATTTACGTAATTCTTTTTGAGTGAATAAATATCTTAAACCTTACATTTTTTTTACATTACACAACAATAACGCGATGTTCTACTAAAAAATTTACAAAACAGTTCGATTCTTCACACTTTTGGTCATATAATTTTTTTAAATAATAATAGTTACCTACTGTAAATGAAAAATAGAACAAAAAATTAATAATAATTTATTCACCATATAATCCCTCAATTGGCTGCACTAGTAATTGTGATTACATTATAAACTTTAAATTATATTTTTCTCGCTAATTTTGTGTTTTTTATTAACAATACATTTTATTATGCGCTCCCATAATCCGCATCTGTTCTCTATTTACCTATGCAAATGGTTTTCCGATCGCGGCTTTTATGGTATTGGTTCTCAAAAATCTCTATTCCCTACTATTATTAAATATTTACTTCGAATACTCAATATATTGACATCATAAAAATATAGTATACCATATTTATTGCAGTAATTAAACAAATATAAATAGCCCTTTGAACTGGAACCAATTACTTTGAAAGAAATAAAAGATTTTATATGGCTTATAAAGCTTAACATAAATCTGATTAAAATGAACAACAGTTTAAACTTATAATTTCTTACTAAAAAAAAACATTATCACCAAAATGTATTAGAATAATATTTTGGTAGTGTACAAACGTACATAAGTTTTGAAATGATGTTTTGGCGGTGTATGAATTAATCAACAATCAACTGTCAAACGCATTAAGTGAAGGTCGGAGGTTATGAGTCGTTTTGTAAATTTCTCTCGTTTTCTTGTTGTTCGATATAGATATCTAAGGTCATTAATCAGAGAATAACTCAGCAAAATTAGTTCAGTCGGATGTTAACAGGACTTGTAAATGTGTTATACCTAGTTTATTTGGATCCATACGGGTTGATATTTAGTTTGTACGTATTTATTATTGTCTAAGGAGATAAAACACATTAAAAATAGTAACAAAAGAAAAACAATTTCATTAAAAAAAACAACAAATTTAATGTTCCTTCAATATTTATAATATTTACATTTATTTCCTGTTTTGTTACTACACTATATATATATATTATGTATTACTATAAAAAGGAATGTAAAACCATAGAGTTAAATATCTTGGAAACACCAGGGAGTTATTAATATTTAAGAGGTATTTATAGATGTAAAATACATATTTTTTGGGTCAACAAACAGGGCTCTACTAGATTTTAAATTAATATCACACTAAGAATTATAATAATCTAGTTGTAGGCCCTATGCACAGTGAACGCTGCATCCGCTAACGTTACATTAACCCTTTCCACTCCAAGCCTTTTTCTTTTTATTCCACCAGCTCCACGCTAAAATTGCGTTTTTTAACTTTTAGGGGGTTTTTCTTATATGATAAACTTTATTTTATGAGTAATTACAGGATACTATATTATAATTCTTAATTCTAATCTTTATAATCCCTTTTTAAATTGTCCGCAAAAAGAAGTATTACACTATGTTGAGTGTCACTCGACATTGGAGTGGAAAGCGTTAAGCTAGATTGAATTTCACTTATGATTATATAAATATTTACAATAAAAATTAAAGTTATTTAAAATTCACAGATAATATGTACAATTGATTGGAATTTCCATTGCTAAATACTAAAAATATAGTACACATTTCCTTTAACATATCTCTGTTAGTACATTTTTTAACTCTAGCACTGGTGTAATTTTCATATTTAAATTAATTAATTGGCAAATATGAAATTGTTACTAAATAAGCTTTAGAAAAAAGTCAGTCTACGAAGATTCCTCAGACGATTCCAGCTCAATCTTCAAGTTAGTTCTTTTCTTTTTATCTTCTTCCGGGAAAACTGTATCATTTAAAGGGTTAACAATCATATCTGGATTATAATATTGAGCTACTTGTATATTCCTTAATATGTTCAAAATTTCCATTTTGGCTGATAATTTCTGGTCCTGATTCATCCGTTTGAACGTTGGCACTAGGGAGAGTAGAAAATGCTTGTCTTCATCAATCTCTTCAGACATATTCGTGTAGGCAATATTAGGGACGGAAACGTTCTGTATGGAACTATTAGTTGCTACGTTCTCGGTTGCAATCGGAGAGGATAAAGCTGTTTGTGGATCATAAACTTCGTAATCATCTGAATTCGGAATCCTCTTCTGGCCTTTCTTCTTTGTTGTAATATATCTTTTCGATGCTATATAAATTGATGCTTCGATATCTGTCTCAACTACGGGTCTTAAAAATGATAGCTTGTTGAAGTATATATATTTCCTTTTATGTTTCTGTTGACCAGCTTTCGGCTGCTTCATTGCCCGCATCTCCTTTCTGTAGCAGTCTTTTATGTTGCGCCATTTCTTTTGGAGTTCCACAACTAAAAATTAATAATAATAATAATAAATTCTTTATTGTACCTACCAAAAATCACGAAAGGCAAACTTAATGCCAGTTAACCTTTGGGAGATGTGAGCGCATGGGCGTAGCCAGCCACGGGCTCAGGGTGGGGCAGCAGTCTAAAATAATATGTAACTAGCAAACTATACCCGCAGTCTTACCCTGGTTAATTTTTTCATACAAAAAGATTACACCCGCACCCTATATCTGTATGTATAATTCTAATTATCCAAAACAGATGATTAGGTTTTTAGATTTGATTAGGTACCTTACAGGTCAGAGCCAGGGTGGGGCAAGTGCCCCACCCTTCCCCACCCTGGCTACGTCCATGTGTGAGCGGTAATGTTAATAGTACAGAAAAATAAAATAAATACACAAATAATTTGGATTATTAATAAATAATTACACTAATAAATATACTAAATAATTATGTCAGAGGATATTTTTATTATGTTTATGTAAGAAGTGCTTGTGGAGATTGTTTTTAAAACTGTATATAACTATATATATTAGAAATAAAATCTTGGTTTATAGCCAGTCTGTTACATTATTAAATACAAAAAATAGATATTTGTTTGAGCAGATATCTGTAATACAGTAGCAGAGATTCCAGGTTTCATTCCTGGTCATAAGTATACTATAGTAAGATTTGCATATTATATACCTGTCTCTATTCTGAGCCGTGGTACAGAGTATCTAGGATTCAGGATCAGAGCATTATATACAGTAAACCTATTCTAAAATCATATTACATGTTAGATGAATATCTTACTGATAAAAAAGCTTGGACATGATCTATGTCATTTTATGTTTACCCTTAGGTATACAATAGGATGACAATGTCCCCTATACAGCAGCTATTCTTCTATGTCATAGATTTGTTATATATTATTATGACATTAGTATGTAAGTGGACAATGCCAGTATACATCAGCTAAATCAAATTGATAATTATTAAATTAAGAAATTTATTGCATTTATATTTATTTTGACGAGTAAAAGCGCTCTATTGGAGCTAGGGTTGCCGCCTTTTTTTTGAAGAATTATAGTATTTCTTTTAAATAAAAAAAAATATAGTACTTTTGGGAAATTCAGAAAAAAAAAATTGTACACATCTATTTTCAATCATTATTTGTTGTAATTTTAATCCGTTAATAAATAGTCAAAAATAACCTTAATGTTCGGGTAGCATTAATTGACAGGACGTTGTAAGTGATACCAACTAAGCGCCGTACATGAATGATTTTCGTTTAAAAATTCCCTATACAGCTCTGCGGGTGCGTTTCATTCACAGTTAATTCAAAAAAAGCGCGACAATTGAATTAGCGATAAAAATATAGTATTTTTCGTCCTATATTGTTTTTCTATAATATATAGTACAATTGACTAAAATATAGTACGATACTATATAATATAGTACGGGTGGCAACCCTAATTGGAGCCCAATTACTAAAAGTAAGTAAATAAATTTAAAAAAATATATGTTAAACGAAGATTACCAGTTACAGTCTGTTCAGATTTGCTTAATGTACTCCATTGAGGTAAAAGTTTTTCAGCAATTTGTCTCCATAATACTTTCCTGAAATTAGGTATGTTTACTCTGTCTTCGTGATCTCTGAGATACAGGGCCGGTCGTATCTTCACCTCTCTTATTATATCGGTCGGACTCACGTAACATGCTGATGTGGCTCTTTGGCGTGAAGTAGACTCTAAAAGAATAGCAATTTTAACGCATTGATCGATTCAGACGTAAATTTTTAATGAAAATTAAGCAATAAATATCCGCTTACAAAAGATAATAAATAATATATATAAATAAATCTTTTAACTATTTGAATTTAAATCGTTTAAAAAAAAAGATGCTGACTAAACTGTATGAAAATGTAAAACAAAAAAAAAATATTGAACAAGTAAAAAAATTTGTGTTAGACTTAGGATTATAAGTTTACGTTTGTTTTATCTTTATATATTATGTATTTTTTGTATTATTTAGCTTATCTAGTAATCTGTAGTCTTTCCTATTTCTTAAAATAAACTAGGTAATAATATAATAGTAGTAGACATAGAAATATATCAGCGTAATCTTAACTTAGGCAAGTATTGAAAAGTAAATAGGACCAATTTACGTTTAAAATACGTTCAGTGCCAATAATAAATTCGAAGCGTGTACAAGGCCGTATGACGTCATGCGGCCACCGCGCGGCGAGTTGCAGCGGGGAAGCCGCGCCGCACCTGGCGCCCGCCATTTTGCTACCAGATTATACACTAATACAGCTATATTATTTATTATTAAAGTAAAATAACAATTCAAATAACACACCTCCTTCCTCTGGAACAATGTCGCCATCGTTTTCACTCATTTTACGATTCACGCTTGGTAATGATATTACGAACCACGATCGTATGCGGTCAAACGCAATAGAGGACTGATCGAACGTACGAGAAAGAGCGGGGCGGGTGCGGCGCGTTCCTCGCATCTAGTGACGTATTACGATTATTTTGTTATCGATATTTGTGTTTTATTTTTATTTTTCAATAGACATATTTTTTATGTTTATTTCATTTAGGAAAAGCGGGGAAGTTGTATTACAATGTTTGTGTAAAGAAGCTCTGTTTGCAAGGAATGTCTTCCGGCGGATGTTGTGATCGATGACAAGGGACTGTTTTACCATTCTATACAGAGATCGTTAAAAAAAAATTCTGGTGTCGAAATATCGTATGAAATATATATAAATATAGAATAATTATAGTTAAAGTTTTGGAACATCCCTAATGCCTCATTTTCATTGGACGTCAACACGCGCGTTAACCCGCATGCAGGATAACGACTAAGTATTGTAATTCGCCGGCCGATAACCTGATAACTCTCCAATACTATAGCCCAGTAGTTATGTTATATTATAAATTATAACACTACATTAAAAAGTTGGCTTTTGTTTGGGTTGTAAATGTTAGTTTAATATCAGGGTGATATAGGTTACCTTAAATGTAATAGGTTATTTGAATAAACTTTTCGCATCACTATTATAAACGCCCTCTACCGTCGGCGTCACAAAATAACGTTAACCGCAACCGTATGGCTGTACGTAGGGCCATGGCGTAGTGTCGGTGCGGTTTTTCTCGTTTTAAATGAATTAATCTTTTTTTTTATGTAGTCTTATATGTGTTTATTTTTAGTAAGTGTTCTGTTATTGTTTATTTGTTAAAAATATAACAACATAATTACTTTATGTAACTTTATGCAAACGTTTAAAAACACGTTTGCGTTTCAAGTTCTTTGAGGTAATAGCAACTAACGTTATATGTTATTTTATATTTATATGAATGTTTGTAGAATATACTGATAAATATAAAGTTATTTTCAATTTAGAAACACAAGAAATAATATATATTCTTTAAATCGACCTCGTAAGTCAAAAGTAGTACCTATAGGATTTTGATCTTTACTCCGAACAACGATAACGGTTAAAATTGCACTTCTTGTTTAGATGAAACAAAGCCACGGTCAACGACTGTCGACCAATGGTGATTAGGTTTAATGTTAGGCTTTTATATTGGTCTCGTATATGACCACCGATCCATGAATGGAGACGATTGTTACTACAGTAAAAGTCAGCAACCGCATCCGCTATGCCTGCTTGAGGACTAGTTGACTTTAATTGCAAAAAACCTTAGGATACTTAAGGAAGCTATATATCTCTCTTAAAATATAATAAAAAACAAAATACAGTGCAACCTTGATATAACGATACTGAAGGGAATCAGTAATTCGTTATATCAAGTAATTTGTTACAATGAGGTTCGTTATACAGAGGTTAGGTTGGTCTACGATTGGTTTTAACGAGGTTTAAAAAATTATTAATCGCAGCTTTACGTTGGTACTAATCTGCTTTCCCTGTTATAGTGAATGATTTCGTTAAATAGAGGTAAATAATACTTTCTTTTTATATTTTGAAAAGATTGAAAATTCGTTTTTAACAAATGTATTCGTAATGTAAAGGTATATTTTGCATTAGCTCTTACGGGCAGTGCTAGGGAATTTCGAAAATTCGTTTAATCGATGAAATCGTTATATTGAGGGTCGTTACATTAAGGTTACTCTGTAACCATGTTCGGTAGAGCTTCTAAGTGAGCATCGCAATGCAAGTGTCGCGTCATATCGTCATTTTTTTAAAAAACAAAATAAAAGCTTTGTTTTTCCCGCGTGCTGCTATTGAAAGTTGAATGGTATGATTGATTTTAGATGAATAATTTTACAAAAATTAAAAGCGACAACCCTAATGTTTCAAGAAGGTCTAACTTCACATATAACCTAACTCCCCAAGCCGGCATAGTGGAGTCGACTGTTGCGCGCGGACATCTGTCTGTGGTAACAGTTGTCTATGCTCATGGACCGCACTCTAGCTTAACATCAGGCGGAGTGTGGTCATATGCTGGGCTTTCAATAAAATTAAGAAAAACATATTCTTTATGTACTTCCTAAGGTGTTTTTTTTTTAAATAATTAAGTACTAAATAGCATTTCAATTAAATGTTTTTATGAGAAATAAAATTCCGTATTTAATTAAGTTAGCAAACAATCGAAACAGAAGAAGGAAAAATACTAAAAATTATTGTAATGAGGAAGCCATCAATTTGGTTTCCTTGAATCCATCGCTTCCTTTTACCTCAATCTGTATAGATATTCTCCCTCCTCCCCCAATTCGTAAACCATATAATATTATAATGTAATTAGCCTCTAAAATTAAATTTTATGTATTTGTAAACAAAATTGGATTAAAGTGAAGTATATTTTAAGTTATTGTATTTGATTTTTCAAAATTGAAATTAAACGATTTTTACAGTTGTCTAAGTCCATTTACAGTCTATAAATATATATTATTATAGTCTAATTCGCCTAAAACAAATTGATATAATCAAATTAGATATCGATAAAACAGCAAAAACTTTGCCAGACTTCATATAATTTGCCTAAATTTTTTAATTAACAGATATGCTAACCTTTAATTTTCTCGAAACTAGAGAAAATGGACTTACACCACTTTCAAAATAAACGGTCTATATGTAAAATATACTCGCAAATTTAAAAAAAAACTACGCCGCAAAGGGTGTTATAATGTTATTATAATTATGTCTATATAGCAATATTGTTATGGCTAAAATTCTTGGAGTTGTCGAGCTTAACACGTAACATAGTGCCCGCATTAGGGGAGCTGTTGTTTACATCAGCGGTTCTCAAACTTTTTTGGCGAAGGAAAAAGGAAAATATAATTATATAAAACTGATTTATATGTATTTATGAATAATCATATTGCAATGTAATATTACGTAATATTTAGTTGGAATATTTAGATGTAACCTTATAATCTCCCTTTGGTAGGTATTTTAGCCCTAGGGTTCCGCGGAACACACTTTGAGAATGGCTGGTTTACATAATAACATAGAAAACGATTGCGGTTTACACATATATACAGGGTGTCCCGCAAGTAGTGGATCAAACGAAAACTGGAGACAGAAGGGGTTACGCCCTATTAAAAAACATATATAACTAATAGTTAAAAAATTACAGGCAATTTTATTTTTCTAAAAATATTGTACTTTGGTGATATCTTTTATAAATCTATACTAATGTTATAAAGAGAAAAGATTTGTAGTTTTGTATGTTTGTAACGAATTGGCTCAAAAACTACCGGACCGATTTCAAAAATTCTTTCACCATTTGAATGCTACATTATCACTGATCAATATAGACTATATAAATTACAGAGAAAAAAATAAGGATCCTTACTGAAACTACAATAATGTAACCCAAGGCTGCCAAAAATTGGCATACAATGTCTTTTATATTTCCATTTTACAAAAGTAGTCACGTGCTGGCTGTGGTATATTATCTATCTATTGGATATATATCCAACCATAAGCTTTCATGCATATGGTAAGTTTTTTAAAGCACACATGATAATTCAAAGTAGAAAAATTAAGGTCAAAAGTAGAATGAATCACTTTGGTAGGTACAGTACGACTCGGCCTTTCGAACAGGCCACACGCGGCCGCGAAGCAACGCACGCCAGTTAGAGCCTCTAAGGCTGAACTGAATCGAGCGTCTAAACCCAAAATAATTAAAAATAAAACTACGAAACTCCGAGAGGTTATAAAAACGTTATTACGTTTAAAAAAAGAACCGTAACGGGCGTTCGAAATTTAAGATTTAAACAGCCGACTGTGTTCTTATTTTCGAATTAGTTTATCGAAGTTTAAAAATTTGAATATTTATTTGGAAAATTATTTTTCGTTGGCCTTCGCCGTGTTTCTTTTCAACTTGTAAAACCTGAACACGAGTCTTGTACGTGTAAAGTAAGTTCGTATTGATTTTTTACGTTGTTTCAGCCATCACAATTATAATTTATTTACGTACAGGTCAAGCTCCTTTTGGGTGTTTATGAACTTGTAGCATAAAGCTTTACTTCTGAATTATTTACGTTTAAACATTAGCTTAACATTATTTTAAATAGTGAAATTATGTATAATATATAAGTAGTTATTTTCTAATAAAGTTCTAATATGCTTATCAATACTTCATTTTTCCCCTCTGGGAATTTGCTTAGCTTTTCACCCTTAGTTTTCCCCTTGGTATAGGGTGGGTATAATACCACCTAGAATACCCTACTTTATGACCATTGTATATGTATGTAGGTATATATTTTTACAATGATTTTATAAAGAACTAGCGGCTCGGTACGTGCTTCGCTACGTATAAAGTGAAATATTAAAAAAAAATAATTGGAACATCAAATTCATGCACCAAACAGCATGAATGACATAAAAAGTTTCAATTACTGTCAACACTGAAAATAGTTTCAATTTGACAGCACAATCCGCCATTTATTGAATTAATTTGTTACAAAAAATGTGATAAAAGAAGAATCGCTCTACCGATTTTGTGCAAACTTCACATAAACCATCTACTAAATAATCCGAACAAAGCCTAAACATTTGGTTTGGATAGGTGAGCCCGTTCTTGAGTTATAAAATTACAACGAAAATTGCCACTTATTTTTATATATATATAGATAAAATATTTATTTGTCAAATTACTTTTTCTTTTGTTTTTGTAAACATATACTCTTTGTTAATGTAAATAAAAGTCCAGTTAAGTACTTTTGCGTGAGTCATGCGGAAAAATTGGATCGATTGGCGTGAAATGTTGTACCTGTAGTAGATGCGTGTTTCAAAATAGTGATGTACCTACTAATATTTATATGATGAGGTATCGATATTATTTTTTTGATATCAACACGGATAATTCAAGTCTATATCGATAAAATACAAGGTTAGTTTACATTACAATTAAAAATTATGTTTTTAATGGTGAATCCACGCCTACCACCTGACCACGGTCGATTTGTATATTTAAATTTTATCTTTTTCCTCGTTTCAATTACCAATGGTCTTAACAGCCAATATATGTAATTAATTTCAAGGAATAGCACACACCTTAACCGGAAAACGCATAAAATTGAGTCATTCTTTGTGCACTTAAATGGTAATTTTGTAATGCTACTTACGTTTATTTTATTTTATAGTATGTTTTTAAATCGCCTTAACAGAATCTTATGTGAATTCCCGTACCCACTAATACAGTGATAATTATAATTATAGTATAAACTAAATGAAATTTTAATTATAGGATAGGACGGCATGCTCAAGGTGATAAAGGGATAGATACTACACTTCTGATAAAATTACAAAAATACATAAAAAAAACAAGAACCAATTAGATGTAAGGAAGAGGGGAGAAAAAAAATTTAATTTAATTTAAATACATACAATCCATACAAATTATTGAAAAATAATACGCGTAAAAAAATGCCGGTTTATATGTGAAGAATACGATTTTGCAATGCGGTCTTCAACGTGTTAATAGATATCTGAAGCCATTAATAAAAGAAGAAGACAGTGCATGCTGTGGTCGTCTTTTTTGAAGACGGATCGAGGATTGGGAGTTATTTGTTGAAAAATTGTAGCTACAGTCCTTTTTAACGACTCCAAATAAATAAATAAATGAATTGTCGTACAAAAACATATATGGTCCTTTTAACATGGTAGGATCTGAAAAATCGCAATTTTGCAGCTTTGTATAGATTTTGTTATTGTATTGAGTATTTTAGAAGCCTTCAGGAGAATCATAAATCAACAAAAAAAAATTGCCAAGATATTAGTTTCGACTGGTATATGTAAAAATATATAATAAATTATCTATTAATTTCCAATTGTTAAGCACGATTAATAATGAATTTAAAAAATCAGTCATATTTATAAATTTTAATCACCTATTGTAATTGTAATCATTTTTTATTCGTATTTTAAATTAATTTATCATTTACAATTTCGTACTCTTAAAAGCAAATGAATACACGTACTTTTTTTTACTAGCTCCTAAACTAGATATATATAATAACAATAATAATAAAGAAAGTTGTTATTTATAAAAAAGGTAGTATTATAAATAATAAATAATAATAATACAATAATGCGTTATTATTATTAATGAATTCGTTGTTGAAGATTATAGTATTGAAATGTCGTTCTTGTTTTTTTATACGCTTTCACGGTCAATTTTTGTAACGTCGGCAAAACAAATTGATTTTATTAACTAAAAGTATATTTATTTATATATTTAGACACACACAAACAAACAGTTAACAAACCCACACATGAAAGTAACAACTACACTAGACTAGAGAAATTAAGCTAAGTTTGGTAACCTTATAGTTGTGTTGAACATCTGAAGAAAACTATATACCTACATTATGATTAACACTAGGTTTACGGGACGCGTCAATTTGACGCATTTTAACTTTTATCAGAGAATTACCAAAAACTGTTTAAATTTTTATTTTATCTCTTTGTATGACTTTTATTCATTGATCGAGGGAAATATATATTGAAGTCTATTTTCTTTAAAAGTGTTGAATTACTGAACTTGTCTATGTGGTATACCTATCGCTACGATATGCGTCAAATTGACGCGTTTTAGTAGAAGTAGGTATATAGAAAACGTCCGTAAACCTAGTGTTAAATACGAATGTCAGTCTGCTGCTCAAACATAGAATATTACAAGAAAGCAAAATAGACCTGAGCTTCTTTGGCTTCAAGTTGAGTAAATCAAGATCAGTGACATTTTCGTGTAGATCGTTAAAACTGCGGCACATGCGGCATATGATAAGTAATTGTGTTTCCTTTTTAATAATAATATAAAAGGCATTAAGCGATTTAATGTCGTATTTCTTTTGTTTAATTTATCCGACGTGACGTTTTAAAAACTTCGCTTCCGTTGAATAGATTCTTTAAAAGATCGGATTAATTATCTAATATAAGCCGTAAAGAATTTTAAAGTTCTCAAACCATATTCGCATATAATTTTTGACATAACTATTTGTATTTAACACTAGGTTTACGGGACGCGTCAATTTGACGCATTTTGACTTTTATCAGATAATTACCAAAAACTGTTTAAATTTTTATTTTATCTCTTTGTATGACTTTTATTCATTGATCGAGGGAAATATATATTGAAGTCTATTTTCTTTATAAGTGTTGAATTACCGAACCTGTGTATGTGGTATACCTATATCTACGATATGCGTCAAATTGACGCGTTTTAGTAGAAGTAGGAATGTAAAAAACGTCCGTAAACCTAGTGTTAAAATAGACTGTCGTTACAATAATACAAAACTAAATACACGAAAACAAATGAAATGTTTTATTTATTTATTTATTCATGTCATTAAAATATAAATAATAACAATAACACTTTTTTGCATAAAATAATACACATAAAGAAGAACAGAAGAAAAGGCAGCCTTATCACTAAACAGTGCTCTCTACCAGGCAACCAACCTTAGGGTAGTAAATCAGAAAGTAAATCGTAGGGTGCAAAAAAAAACAAAATAAAATTACATATATAAATGTCAATAATAAAGATATAAATAATATTAAATATATTACAAAAAATATACATATCCCTACTAATATTATAAATGTGAATGTGAGTTTGTTTGTTACGTTTTCATGCAACAACTACTTTATCATGAAACTTTGTACACATATGTATTTTTGGAGGTACTAGAAGTAACATAGGATACTTTTTATTTAAAAAAAGAATAATATTTTTTTACTATAGTTTCCAATAGACTATAGTTTCAGCTGTTTGGAATCATATTGATTAATTTCTATTGAAATGATCTCTGATACTTATTTAATGACTTAAATGCGAGCGAAGTCGCGGGTAAAAGCTATAATAAATAACGCAGACAGTTTTACAGTGAGAGATAGTGTTCGTGTAATAACTTCTTAAAGACGTAGATAAATACAGCATCCAGTAGAAAGAAGAACAATCATTCGTCCTGTTTGATATGTCTTTTAAGGCTTATCCAATGAACTATATACAATGAATTCGAGCTGACAATAATAAATTTAAATTTCTTAAACAATAGATATTGTTTTTGTGAACGCTACATTGATAGAATGGCACGAGCGACTTATAAAAAAGCAGTTGGCCTCCCACTCGCCTTGGTTACTGCATTTAGCTCACGACTGCCGATGACAGTACAATCACAACTTTAAGATATCACACTATAGTCAAATGTAACAAGGTGACTTATTACCTTTTCATCCCTGCTAATATTATAAATGTGAGTTTGTTTGTTACGTTTTCACGCAACAACTACTTAACCGATCATCATGAAACTTTGTATACATATTTTTGGAGGTACAGCAAGTAACATAGGATACTTTTTATTAAAAAAAATATTTATATTTTGCTATAGTTTTCAATTGACTATAGTTTCCCGCGCTTTCAATAAGTAATACCGTTTTCTAAACAAAAGTTTCTGCGTTGCTTTCAAGTTAAAAATAAATGAATAAAAACGTGATTTTTAATGTTTTTTTTTTAGTTTTTCTCCATGTATAAGCCACTAATAAATATTTCACGAAACGTCAACCGAAATGTAATTTTAATACTTTAAACTTTCTAATTTAACTTTTTCGGATTATTAGCGAAATTCCAGTTTTTAAGCGATTTTTTAGGTTAGGTTCGCCAGTGAAATTCCAGGGGAAAAACGCTATCATTCTTAAAATTGATTGTTCTACACGTTCATATTTGTTTGTTTTCTGCCTTCAATTGTCTGGAAATTAAAAATCTATATATATAAAACTCAAAGGTGACTGACTGACTGACTGACATAGTGATCTATCAACGCACAGCCCAAACCACTGGACGGATCGGGCTGAAATTTGGCATGCAGGTAGATGTTATGACGTAGACATCCGCTAAGAAAGGATTTTGATCAATTCTACCCCCAAGGGGATAAAATAGGGGATGAAAGTTTGTATAAATCTTATTAGATTTATTTAATTCATTATTACGCAGACGTAGTTGCGGGCAACAGCTAGTTAATTAATAAATCCGTAGATTGTTTGGACTATTACTGCTTGAAACAGTCTTCCTCCATCTCGTTTGACAGCTCTCATGAGTAGTGATGTGCCTGTATCGATTCGTCAGCTTTAGCGTTGTCGATTCACTCGATTGATTCGGTCTACCAATATATAATATTATTATTTCACTTATTTAAAATAACCTATTATGTGAGTATAGTCCGATCTGGTTTATGTACTACAGTAATACCCCGCTTTACGCGACCCCGTTATGTGCAGTTTCACTATAAGGCGAAATTCAAATTTATTATTAAATTACGCGATAGAGTGCGTATAAACATAATGTAGTCATCAACTTCTCTATGGTCGCGGGAATTTCAGTTAACGCGATTTTTTTCCGGAACGTATCCCTAGCGTAAAGCGGGGCATTACTGTACTTTCTATATGCCCATATGAAGTTCGCATTACGTTTAATGTGTAAAAGAGAAGGACTATTTACACGTCAGGATTACAAGACTTGTTTGTTGCTTTGGACTTGAAAATCTAGGGCATAATAGTACATCGACCTAGGGAGTCTAACTTACGAGGTTATTGACTTTGTAAAGAATTTTATTATTTACAAAACTGTATTATTTATTATGAAAATTTGTATTATTATTTTTATTGAGTTTTCAGGTTTTGATCGTTCTATGTTTAGTTAACTCATAATAAAATTATGAACTACAATATATTCATGGGAGTAGCCACGGTGGGGCAGGGTGGGGCACTTGCCCCAACCTGGCTCTGACCTGTAAGGTACCTAATCAAACCTAAAAAACTTAATTATCTAGGTACTAACTACAATACCTAATATCCGTAAGAAAGTTCACACTCAACAGTCGTCAGTCAACACAAAAAAAAATTAACCGGGGTAAAGACCGCGGGTATAGTTTGCTAGTTACGTATTATTTTAGACTGCTGCCCCACCCTGAGCTCATGGTTGGCTACGCCCATATATATTCATTATATAGCAAATAAATTTTGTAGTTTTGTTAAATTAAATAGTTTTATTGCGTTAATTTTGATTGTTTTAATCAGTTTAAAAAATTCTAGTAAATAAATAAAAGCGATCGCAAGCAATTTCTTTAGACGTTGTTAATAATTTATGTATTTATTTCCAGGTCGCAAAGATTTAAGCTCATCTCCAGCATTGCAAGAAGTCCTGCAAACCATCAGGGAGGCCTGGACTGAGCCTAGGTCTTTACTGGAGCGCTGGTAAGTTTTGAAACCATTTAGTTTTACTCCAACGAAAAAAGAAACGCCTGTATATTTTTATAAGCAACCGTTTAATTTTATACCTACTTTATTTTAATAGGGCGTGCAAATTTAACACTGCGTAATATTATCACAAAAGACGAACTTAATGCCTTTAGACATTTTCTGCCAGTTAACCTTTGGGAGATGTGAATGGTGAAAATAAAATAATGAAATAAATACAAAATAATACACAAATAATTTGGATTATTAATTACACTAATAAATATAATCTATACTAATATAATAAAGAGGAAACATTTGATTGTTTGTATGTATTGAATAGGCTCAGGTTTACTGGACCGATTTGAAAAATTCTTTTACCATTAGAATCCTACATTATCCCTGATGAACATAGGCTATAGAATATTTTCAAAAACGTTAGGGATCCGTATGAAAACTTCAATAATGTAACCCAAAGTGCGAAAAAAAACCTTATTTTGCGTACGCTGCGGAAATTATTGACAATAGAGCAAAGTGATATACTACAGTTTTATAGAGGACATCAATATCTACAAAAAAAGTCAGCAACACCATGTGTCTAACTATTACAGTTATGTCAGAATAACTGCTTTTTCATGTTAAAATTTAAACTTCATAGTACTTTATATTTTCATTACTACGCGAACGAAGTCGCTGGCAACAGCTAGTATAATAATATAAATATACTAAATAATTAGGTCAGAGGATCTTGTTCTTCTGTTTATGTAGGAAGTGGTTATGCAGATTGTTTTTAAAACTGTGGGCTTATCACGAATTTTAGTCTGGCTTTCGAACCGAGTTCGCTTCAAGCGATTTGTATGGAAATTTGAGCAGCGCCACCGCGTGCGGATTTGGAACTACAATATTTTAGATACTTTTTGTTAATTTTCGAACGTTTCGATCTTTCGTTCATTTGATAAATTGCTGGTGCTCGTTAGTCGTTAGTAAAAATTCATGATTCCGATTGCTAACGGATCCGTTTTACTTGTGACAGCTCGATTCGAAAGCCAGACTAAATTCGTGATAAGCCCACTGTTTAGAGCAGAGGCCTGTCTGATCACAAGAGGCAGTCTGTGCAGTCTGTTTTTTCATGTGATGGAGAATTATATTTTGAAGCTATTCGAAGTAAAGAACTAAGTTAATACGATCCGTCGATAGTATACAATAAATTAATTATGTTTTCCCTTAGGTATATAATATATAGGATGACATGAATATATAAATAGGATGACAATGCCCCTATACAGCAGCTATTCTTCTACATTATAGTAGATTTATTATATATTATTATGACATTAGTATGTAAGTGGACAATGCCAGTATACAGCAGCTAAATCAAATTAATAATTATTAAATTAATAAATTTATTTCATTTATATTTGTATATCTATTGACGAGTAAAAGCTCTCTATTGGAGCCCATTTGCTAAAAGTAAATAAATAAATAAAAATTAAATAAGAGATTTTGAAGAGGTCACTTACTTAGTATTCTAATTGGAATCCGGTCGTTATCTACTTATTCAATTGACGTGTAATTTAAAAGTTAAATTGAGTAATATCTTATTCTCCCCATATAGAAACATATTACACTAGCGGCCCGTCCCGGCTTCGCATGGGTGAACATTTATTTTTTTATTTCTTTGGATTTTAGAACGCAATTGTATCTAATAATATAAGCGGATGTATATAAAATGTTAAAAAGTAGTTATAGTGACATAACTACAATAGTTAGACATATGCTATCGAGACATTTTTTGTAGATATTGATACGTTCTTTAATATTGTAGAACATTTATTTGTTCTATCATCAATAGTTTTCGCGATGAAAGACATTGTATGGCAATTTTTGGCAACCTTGAGTTTTAGTAAGTATCCTTATTTTTTCCTGTAATTTATATAGCCTATATTGATAAGTGATAATGTAGCATTCAAATAGTAAAAGAATTTTTGAAATCGGTCCAGTGGTTTTTGAGTCAATTCGTTATAAACATACAAAAATATAAATCTTTCCTCTTTATAGTATTAGTATAGATCAGCCATTCTCAAAGTGTGTTCCGCGGAACCCTAGGGCTAAAATACTGCAAAAAATACCTACCAAAGGGAGATTATAAGGTTACATCTAAATATTCCAACTAAATATTACATTGCAATATGATTATTCATAAATACATATAAATCAGTTTTTTCTTTTTCCTTCGCCATAAAAGTTTGAGAACCGCTGGTATAGATAAAACTACGTAATAAATGTTTATTTCTATTTACGTACCATGCCAATTCAAACTCTACATAATAAGCGGTTCCGATTACTCAATATCAATTAGACTTCATAATATATACCAGATTGAATTCCCACTTGTGTTAATTTAGAACTTTAAAGAGTATGGCTGGTAGTCGCGCCGTTTGCTGGGTTTGTATTCAAATGGCACACACACACGCATACACGCCTGCACCACTCACAAACTCACACGCACGCATACACTACCACCCTCTATCTTCCCCACCCTCCTCGCCTTTTCCTGAAGCCAGTCGGTCAGCTGAAGGAGTAGTTGACAACGGACACCGCTTAGGCGATACAAGCCACCACCCTCGAAAATAGTCAAAACCTCGTAATCCGTCGTGTAGAAAGTATTTGAAGATAGTGTAAACCAGCGCAATATACAGTCCACTTCAAAATCCGAGGATATCAGCGAGCTACATCACCATCAGGTTTGACTGATTTTCCTTACACCTCCTTACCGCATAAACCGCCGCAACAGCTGGCAATTGTTTTATTTAATTATCTTTATCGCTGTATTGCACATATATTAATGGAAAAACAAACATAAAAAATAATTATTAAATTTGATTAACTGTAAATAATTGTTTCGTTTTTTTGTTTAATTTTACTTTTAATAATTGGGCTCGAATAGCGCTCTATTACTCTTTTACTCGTCAAAATAAATACAAATATAATCAATCAATGTAATTTAGCTGCCGTATACTGGCATTGTCCACTTACATACTAATGTCATAATAATATATAATAAATCTACTATGATGTAGAAGAATAGCTGCTGTATAGGGGCATTGTCATCCTATTGTATACCTAAGGGTAAACATAAAATGATATAGGTTATGTCCAAGCTTTATTATCTATAATATATACATCTAACGTGTAATTTGATTTTTAAATAAATAGTTTCTATGTATAGTGCTATTATAAAACAAATGAAAAAGAAATTGCTCATCTAGACGTGACTCTCATAAATGACTGCACTGCGAAGTTCGCTTAGAGATTAGTTACTCATGTTTGTGTAAATTCTCCGTTTCAGATGTTTGTATGTTGTCACTACTTACTGTAGATAAATAACGAGCTAATAAATAAAATTACATCATCAACGAAAGAAGATATTCTTAATTAATACTAAATTTATTCCCCATATTGACCTAAATATTTTTATCTTTCCCCGCGGCTATTAATTGCATATGTTACGCCATTTTATTGAGTTTTAATTCCCAAACTTAACTAATAATAACTAAACGAATTTAAAAATGCTAGACTACCATAAAATAAATAAATAATTATAATACAGCCAGACCGTCACCACGATGCCCGTAGAGTTTACGAAACGTCCGTTAAGTAATCAATGTAAACGCTAGAGTACTCGTAGCCAATAGAGTAAGTGGACTGTATCAATGAAATCTCTTATAATCGAAGCACACACATCCGTTCTCATTCGCAACCAACATCCAAGTCCTCATTCGAACGTCCCTCGCGTTCCTCTTTTCTTTCATTCCAAATTCAAATTTACAGTTTTATTCATAAAAATATATAAGTATACTATTTATTTACATCGCCGCCGCAACCTCTTTTCTTTTATTCCAAATTCAAATTTACAGTTTTATTTATAAAAATATATACTAATATATATTCTAATGTTATTTGTTGCTTATTTTGAACAATTATAAAGATACAATAAACAGGTTTTTTTTTTCTTTCATAGCAAAAATTTGTTAGTAGGTTAAAATGTGGAAGTGAGCAATTTACTTCGAAATGTTTCGAATATTTGTCTGCATTTCCTTGGTATTTAGGTTAGCATCATTAGTGAGACACTTTTCATATTTTTTTTGCATTTACAAGATGCCAGCCACCAATGATGTTTGTTCATAGAAATAAGTTTTTTTTAAATTCACAATTAAACGTTCATATCTTCTATAGGCATTCGTAAAGATATATGAACCGGGTTTATTTATATTGCACTGGATATCCTGGTTTGCGGTCAAGCCAATGTGTGTATATATTATACCAGGGTTGGCTAAGCTCCTTGCTATTTTTCGAAATTTGAAATTGTTCGCAAGCCGCAATTAAATACGTATTTAAAAAGTATTAGAAAACATTGCACTTAGTCTTTCATATTTGGTTGTCAGTAAAAGACATTTTGAAACACATACGAAACGATAATATATATATATTTTTTTCTCAATATCTTAAATAATAATAAGTAATAGCACAAAAATGAAAAGGAAACTCGGGTACATTTATTGAGAGGCACAAATAATCCTTTAACCCTTAAATGGACAATGTTGTTTTTAAACAACACTCACATTATTGCAAAAAAAGTATAGTAAATTCATGTCTAGAGGACAATGTTGTTTTTAAACAACACTCACATTATTGCAAAAAAAGTATAGTAAATTCATGTCTAGAGGACAATGTTGTTTTTAAACAACACTCACATTATTGCAAAAAAAGTATAGTAAATTCATGTCTAGAGGACAATGTTGTTTTTAAACAACACTCACATTATTGCAAAAAAAAGTATAGTAAATTCATGTCTAGATTTTTTTACTCATTTTTCCTAGACAGTAATACATGTCTATTACACAAATATATTTTTTTAAAACGTGAAACAAAAATCGTCCATTTAAGGGTTAAAGAGCCGCATGTGACCCACCTGTACTATACGTATATATTTATTAATTTAGACTGGTACAGTCAATGATTATCGTGGGATGTACTCAGTCTTATATTTTTTGGACCCAATATTTAACTAATATTTATTTATTTATAGTCTGAAAACCAGATCATGAAAATGAAAAGAAAGATATAATATACTACTATATTTAGTGAAAGTCACGATTCAAAACTAACTAAACTTTATATCAAAAAGTAAAAAACGAATACCTATACAAAAATAATAAAATTTCTGGTAAACGATAAAGACTGTAGCTTTTAGACGTTTTTTTCACAAGACCGACAAGCTCCAATGAGTTGTAACCCTGTTTACATATAATCTATTTGTACGATATAATCCCGCTGAATCTCCCCTCACATATTTTATGACGATGACGTAACAAACAACGTCAAATAACATAAAGTCCGTCGTTGTGCGGCTACACTCACTCACATAAATAAGTATATGCATGTTTGTATATATATATGTCCGTATTAATCGCCTATAATTGTTAAATCTTTAGAGAAACTTGTGTGAAATAATATTGTAGATTAAAATGGATTAAAAATATAATTATCACAATGCATTGTGGCAATAAAAAGACAAGAAGAAACAAGAAAGATGACACTGACAGACTAAACGTCAAAACCTCAAATCTTCTTAAATAAGTATTTTCGGCTTGTTGAATTGACCGCCACAAAACTAATACCAAACTCAAAAAATATATTAATATATATAATTATATTGATAACAAAGCTTGGACATATTTTATGTTTACCCTTAAGCCACGTCTCCTGCTCCTCTGTCTTCCAAACATTAGACAAAAACATCAAACATTGGGGCGTGGCCTACACAATGTTTTTGTTTTCCGTCGACCACGGAAAACAAAAAACATTGTCTATGAATACAAAAATGTATACGGCCACGCCCCAATGTTTCGATGTTTTTGTCTAATGTTTGGAAAACATAGGAGCAGGAGACGCGGCATTAGGTATACAATAGGATGACAATGCCCCTATACAGCAGCTATTCTTCTACATCATAGTAGATTTATTATATATTATTATGACATTAGTATGTAAGTGGACAATTCCAGTATACAGCAGCTAAAATAAATTGATTGATTATATTTGTATTTATTCTGACGAATAAAAGCGCTCTATTGAAGCCCAATTACTAAAAGTAAATTTAAAAAAAAATTTTTTTTTAAATAGACCACTCTAGTTGGCATAGTCAGAATTTATTGTAATTTCGCAAAAGTAAAAGTGCATATAAATCACAACCTGTCCTGGCAATTACAGCCTGTCTAGTATAATAATATAAGAGTGGTAGGCAGACTGATGATGGCATTAGCCCAGTATGCCGTCCTGGGGAAGTCCGTCAAGCGGAACATCCGTGAAGTGACCTAGTCGCGTTTCGGGATCAGCTTGGAAGTAGCCGGGATAACAAGAGGAGTGTGCCCTGTTAATTTGGACGCAGTGGAGTCGACTGTTGCGCGCGGACATCTGTCTGTGATAACAGTTGTCTATGCTCATGGACCGCACTCTAGCTTAACATCAGGCGGAGTGTGGTTTATATGCTGGACTAATATATAAAAAAGGACATACCTAGATTTATTATATACTTAGATTTACTAAGAAATCCAACGATATATCATGTAGCCAAAGGGTCAAGTACAAATTTTGGCGCCAAATGTAATATTTAGCAAAAATATAACTTCCAACGTTATAGGGAACTGAACGTTACGTGATATTATGCGGTTGTCGCTTACAAATTTCGTTTAAATAAAGAATACTTCAATATGAAATTTGAGATGATTTTAGTAGGCGGTTGGCATTTGTTTTGCTTTGCTTGTGACGTCACTTCTTAGGTGTTACAATCAATATACTTGACTTATAAAAATCATCATCTGCCCACAACTTTTTTTTATATATGCACAGGTCTTTCATTAAAAAGTAGATACCATTGCGCGTATGTTGTGTTTTGATCACGTTACTTGCAAATTGGTAAATATTTTCTACATTATTTGTGTAAAATATTTTGAGCTAAAATTAGTTTAAACTGAATGTTATATTTTCTTTATGGAGCACGCGACTTTAATCTACGTGAAAATCTGCTGACATTTTGAAAAGCACCTTATTATACATTAATGGTTTTGTTAGGTTAGTTAGTTTTAATTGTTTGAGTAAAGTGGTAATGTATAATTGTTTTAGCAGAAATAACGGTTCAAATAGTTTTAATAATACAAGAAGTTTGACTCGATGTTAGTTTAAATACAGCCGTGGCGGCGTTCGGGCGTCGAATGTCGAGCGGGAACGCGAATTTGAATTTTAAATTACGAATCGAACGAGTTTTTTTTAAGCAAGACTTTGGTGTTCAAAACGGTTTATTTTAGTTATCAATATGTTTTTTGTAAATTAAAGGTGAGATTTATTTTTGATGCATTTGAATGTGTTAATAATATATTGTAGGGAATATTAACGCCCATTAAAATAGTTAGGGGTAAACAGAGATCCGTGTATATTAATCAGTTTTTACGAACTATTTTTAAAAGTCGTTCTTAGAATTTTCAATTGTTTTTTTTAATGATTCACGAAGTAAGGGTTGACTTCGCGTTATTGGAGATTTTGTGTACTTTTTAGAGACGTTTCTTCGTAATATTTTTGTGTAGACGTACTAAATGATTACAAAGTTATCTATCCAACTAATGTAACACATATATAACTATAATAAAACAGTTCATTTATGTTATACTACTACGTTATTTGTGATTCTGTATTAAAATTTTGTTGCATTTTTTATGATCACAATCGATTGTATTACGAACCAGTATTTTATTAAAAGTTAATGTATGTGCTCTACTGCGTAAATAATTTAAAATGCTTTATGCGGCTTACCTACGGCAGCATTTATAATTTTAACCTTTAACTACCGAGGTGGATTTAATTTCACGTAAACACTGGCGTGGGGGCCTCAGAGTCCCGTACATATATGTATGTGGTTGCATTTAAAAATCTTTAGGGTTTCTAAATAAAATAAAATAATTTTTTTATAATTTATTTGGACATAATTAACTTATTTCAAAGTTTAGAAAACATTTAGCATTTTTTGGAAAAAATCACATGAGATCATAAATCAGCAAGAATAAATAAAATTATTTTAAAAAATCAACAAATTAACCAATTAGAGTAATACAAAAATTTTATTTTCTCAAAACCTGAGAGGTCTCTATCTCAGTAGTTAAAGGTTAATAAGAAACGTGAAAATACGCAACATATATCTAAAGACAAAAATAACTATCAATATTAAATTTAACTTTTATAATTGTCCCTTAGATATTATATATATAGGACCAGGACAACATAAACATAAAACAAATGTCCTATCTAAAAATATTATTGTATTTAATATAATTGTACTGAGTGGGCATCGAACCTAGGATCTCTGTGTAAGTCGACCTTTGTAGTGTCATTAACACGTATATGCGGATCTGCATTTTCTTTCATAGTCACGAATGAGTCAGAAAACACCACATGCAACGTGGAAGTGACTCATCTAAACATTATTTTATTAGTACAGTAATACCCCGCTTTAAGCGACCCCGTTATGTGTGGTTTCACTATAACACGAAATTCAAATTTATTATTAAATTACGCGAAAGAGTGCGTATAAACATAATGTAGTCATCAACTTCTCTATGGTCGCGGGAATTTCAGTTAACGCGATTTTTTCCGGAACGCATCCCTCGCGTAAAGCGGGGCATAACTGTATAATAAACTTTAACTAAAAATTGAGAAAGTACTCGGCTAGGATTTAACAACGTGTCACATGAAATCGTAAGTGATTTTTTTTATTGTTGTTTTGTTCATTATTCTGAATTTTAAAATTTTAGAAGTGGTAATGATGTTTATTTAGTATAAAATCACTAGTATTAAAAATTAATGTAGTCAAAAATTCATGTGACACGATGCTAAAACCTAGCCAAGGGCTCTGACCTATCTAACAAAAAATTCCAATCTTTACATCCACCTTTCTTAGAAACTAGATAAATATTCCCTAGTAGAGAGTAGCGGAACTAATCAAAGCCGTCTTGTTTGTTCTAATTCCGATGAAAATATAAGTGATACCAATATGTATAAAGGATTGTTCTGTTATGGGGCATATTATACATTTTAGGGCCCATTCTATTGGTGAGTCGCGAAGTTTGTTTACGTGTATTTAAAAAGTTATTAATAAAATTATCCGTCGTCAAATAGACGGAGTTCTTTAGCGGTTATTAGCACGTGTTTGTGTTTTGCTTCTAATGACATACCAACGCAAGGGCTCGGGTTCTATTCTCGGATTAACCGCTCAGACAATATTACGAACAGACGGTTATTATACTAAATCTGAGAAGTGCTAAAACGATTACGTGCTATCGGGGTAAGAATAATAATTTATAGTATTCATAAAAACAATTATTTAACACTAGCTTTTACCCGCAGCTTCATTCAGATTTAAGTCATTAAATAAATGATTTCAAACAGCTGAAACTATAGTCAATTGGAAACTATAGTAAAAATAATTATTTTTTTAAAATAAAAAGTATCCTATGTTACTTCTAGTACCTCCAAAAATATGTGTACAAAGTTTCATGATGATCGGTTAAGTAGTTGTTGCGTGAAAACGTAACAAGCAAACTCACATTTACATTTATAATATTAGTAGGGACAGGGATAAGTTGCTGCATATTATTGTGTTATTAGGTATAATTGTATTTTGACAAGTCCAAGTGTTCCAATTGGAATCTACGGATGACGTGAAAAAATGTAATAGTAAAAACTAAATCGTTATAAATAGAATTGTCATTCTAACCGTGTTTGTTAATTGCGGTTTATAAATTCATCTGTCTAAGGCAATGTTTCCCAAACTATGGGTCAACACTGTAATGGCGAAACAGGAGAAACAATTTCATCCTTCCCATTGAAATAACTTTTGACGTGACAACGTCTTATAATTCGATTGAGCCGGCTGCACGCACGAAAAAACATGACTCATGCGGCGTTACCTCGCTCTGAGGCGTTCCATGTAAGGCTTGAAGTGATCTTGATCTTGATCAATTTCATTGTGATTTCCAATTACCTCCTTCTCTATATACATACAAATCTATTAAACAAATGAAATTAAAATTTTCTTTTGAAAAATGCTACCATTCCATCAGTATTTTCTTAAGACGTTGTCACGTTCAACTATCGTCAGTAAACCGACTTTACAGACAACCAATTTTTTTTGATGTAGTTATTAAGACATTAAGTAATAAAAAATTGTATTTAAACTTTGTTTGTTATTTGAAAAGTCCTTTATTTATATTGGTAACTGTTACATTTTCTAGAGGTGGGTCCCGAGTTTGGAAACTTGTATTAGATGGGTCGTAGCCCAGACAACTTTGGGAACCACTGGTCTAAGGTTATAGTTTGGTCTGGTCCAATAGAACTCGATGAAGGTAGCGACCACAGGGTATCCTAGTAAGGCCTCAATGCTTTTATATTTAGTAATTCTACATGGACGACATCTATCGCCAGTAAAACTACATTAAATAAATATATATAGGTTGCAACGCTCCGAGAGACAAATGAAATCGTATCGAATATTCAACCATGTAGAACTGGGGAAAACTATTTCTATAGCTTATTGAATATTCATAATTATTATAATTTGGAAAGGAAAATATATTCATAGAAGTAATTAATTGCTTTTTCTTATTCGATATCTTAGTTTTAGTAGATTGTGAACAATGTCTGTATCTAATTCGAATGTATTTTTCGTATGAAATTGGAATCCAATTGGAAGCTATTGGTGATCATTGAACACCAGATTCCCAATTGTAACAGATCTCTCAGACTGATAACGTTAGCTTTTACGGTCAAACCCTTAAAAAACTACCCTAATAGCATTTAATATTTTCAAGGGTAGCTAGCGGTGTTAAGTTATAAAAAATAACAACTAAATATAAAACTATTATTAACCTTGAACTAAAATAAATTTGTAAGACTGTTGCGGTCTTTTAACTCTAAAGTAAATTTTATAAAATGTGCAGTCAACTGACCGGTTACAATTTTTGTGGGTATGTTATAGATCCTCCTAGCTATTCTATTTTCAATCGCCGTTTTTACGCTTCGCACTTTATTATGCCTCCCTTCTGTATCCACACTCCGTCTATAAAACCAAAACGTTTTAAGATTATGTAATAGTTTGTTATATACCTATATATATGTAGGTATGTATAATAGTCAGTAAAAAGGTGAAGGTCGTGACGTCATCTCCTGTCAGATCGCGTCAGATATTGGGGCGTGCGATCCATTAAGCGATTGAAGCGCTATCCCATTTATTTATCTCCAACCACTTGAGCTTTCCATTTTATCTAATAGCTTTATGTATCGAACACTTACTTTAGGGATTAGATTAGCGCGAAATTAGGTTTCTAAATAAACCCTAACACTAGTTTTATGATATATTTAACTTTTCACCTGGTAGATGTATGTGTACCGATATGTTATTATATATTACTAGCTTTTACCCGCGGCTTCGCTCGCATTTAAGTCATTAAATAAGTATCAGAGATCATTTCAATAGAAATGAATCAATATGATTCCAAACAGCTGAAACTATAGTCAGTTTTTAATAAAAAGTATCCTATGTTACTTCTAGTGCCTCCAAAAATATGTGTACAAAGTTTCATGATGATCGGTTAAGTAGTTGTTGCGTGAAAACGTAACAAACAAACTCACATTCACATTTATAATATTAGTAGGGATGTATTTTTTGCATTCTTTAACTTGTAATTTGTAGTCTTTTCTGATTCTTAAAATAAAATAAAATCAAACAAATTCAAGTGGAATTTATGTAATTTATGAAATCGTGTTTATTTTGTTAATAGACTTCTTGAAATTTAATAAAAACCAAACGTGTTACAAGCCAAGTTGGGCGATGTTTTCAGCGAGATAAATACGTGTGTACTACAAAAATTCTGTAGTCAATAATAATTAGATAAATATGGAAAATATTTACTTACGTATTCTTAATAGTTTACTAATTGCTTTATAATTGAATCGTTAGTAAATTGTTTTAACTTCATTTTGTGATTAATTTGTGTTAGCATTTTCTATTGAGTTAACGTTTATTTCTAATTCTAATTTAATTATTTAATTTATTTTAGTTTTTAAAGTGGTGTTATTCATTACGTGAAATAGGTACGTTCTTTTTCTTTATAAATATGATTAATGTATAATATAATAATTTTTATCTTTGAAAAAAAAAAATCGTATAATAATATTTCAAATATATATTTACTTATTTTATTAATATTCCCTTATCAATATATATTGTTATTTTTAAATTACTAATACATACATTGTATCATATATATGTATAGCGTCTTCTTTACTTTTTGCGAATTTTAAAAAAGAATACTAATTGTTAATTTTGATGTTTAAATTCAGTGGGCTTATCACGAATTTAGTCTGGCTTTCGAACCGAGTTCGCTTCAAGCGATTTGTATGGAAATTTGAGCAGCGCCACCGCGTGCGGATTTGGAACTACAATATTTTAGATACTTTTTGTTAATTTTCGAACGTCTCGATCTTTCGTTCATTTGATAGATTGCTGGTGCTCGTTAGTCGTTGGTAAAAATTCATGATCCCGATTGCTAGCGGATCCGTTTTACTTGTGACAGCTCGACTAGACTCAGACTAAAGTCGTGATAAGCCCACAGGTCTAAAACCTAGTTTGGGTTAGATCCAGTCAGTTACTTGAAATTGTTATTCGTATCGTGACTTAGAGAAATGATAGTAAGTTGTTTTTAATTTTCTACCAATCAAAAATTCTATTATGTTTTGAAAGGTGAACATGTATTACTTTGTACTACGATAATATCAGATTAATAGTAAGAAAGTTTGAAAAAGAGATATATCGGTAGTAAGATAATATTATTTGTTATTTTGAATGATAAAAACGACATTTCGGACTTTTACGCAGAGTCGTTCAGAAACTAGCATTAAAATTGTTTTATCATTACGATATTATTGTATTTTGTTTTTTTTTTGTTTATATTTTGTAATTGACTCTAATAGGATTGAAGTTTGTTTTATACATTTTTTAATTCTTTAACATATGTTACTAATAGTCTTTACTATTTCTTAAAATAAAATAGAATAAATTTATTTTTGTGCTACAAGAGTTCGATGGTCAATAAAACATTGGGAACCACTGATCTATTTTAAAACAAAAAAAAGTGTATCGAAATTTAAAATGGGCTATTAGTAATTTCGACTCTTTCACTCTTACCTTACTTAAACTTCAATAGAAAGAGACAAACTAAATTTGGATAGTCGCTCGTTCCCTAAGACCTTATGTGTCTGTAAAACATAGTAAGTATCTAGTTACACGCGAACTTGTTCGTTATGCAGATTTCTCCAATATGAATTAGACTTTATGCATATAGTATAAGCGCTATGTTAAGAGGTAGCGAATAGCGTTTATATTTGTTTTTTTTTCTTTAAATCGAATAACGAATGTGACCTTAGTGATCTAATTTAATTCAAATTGGAAATACTTGAACTATAGGACTGCTAATCTGGTTGGCTTAACTCATTAAGCTAGCATAATGGTGGTTGTAGCTAACAGAATATTTGCTGTGGTAGCAGTTGTCTCAGCTCATAGAAATCACTCTAGACCTGTGATTCTCAAACTTTGGTGTACCACGAAATTCTAAAAGTGTTCCGCCAAATTTTAGATATATAATAACGTTAATAGTATTAAAAAAATTGATTTAAAACAACTTATCTTTTTCTTTGTGTGCCGCCAAATTTTGAAATCGTTAGAAGTGTGCCGCAACAAAAAATCACAGCTCTAGATCTGTGGTCGGCAACACGCGGCCCGCGAACTCTTCCTTTTGGCCCGTGAATGTTTTGTAAATAAGTTATAATATATTTCGGTGGTTATTTTTCTAGCAATAAAGCCCAAACATAATGTAAGTATTACGTTAATATTACAAGTGCGTCCGCCCTTAGTTTATTTTGCCACTTGCGGCCCTTGCCTGCCAAAAGGTTGCCGACCGTTGCTCTAGATCATTAGACGGTAATATATCAGACTGTTATTTGATAATTTATTTATTTATTTAAACATACACAACAAGCAGTTAACAAACCCACACATTACAATAACAAATATATAAAAGAAAAATTAAGCTAAGTTTGCTAACCTAACAGTTGTGTTCAACATATATTGGAAGAAAAGTTATACATTAAAAACGAATACTATTAAGTAACTGTAATACGGATGCTAGTCTGTTGCTCACAAATTTAGAACACTACGAAAAAGCCAAGGGCAAAATAGACTTCAAGTAGAATAAATCAATATCAGTGACATTTTCATATATTATAGATTAATAATGAGATAACATTATCGCTTGTGTAAGAAAACATAGGTTTAAATTCATGGTTGAAGAACGGCACATAGAATGCGGTTATCTGCATTCTTTTAATTGTTACTATCACGGTATATTTTTCTCAATAAATAATTGCTCGTTAATATGGAATGGAATAGGTGCGTGATCTGTTGAGGAAATTCATAACTGTATTCAATTGCACGTACTTTTCAAATGGAGTGAAACAGTTCTTTTTTTGTAGTAAATAGCTGTTTTCTAAGAGGAGTTAACGAAACCAATATTTTTATTATTCACAGCCGAGCTTTAAAACGTAAAACCACGAGGATCAGCGCTGAAGGAGACATTAACTGTAGCACCATGTTGAGAAGACCACAAATATCAGAATTGCCACCGCGACCTGGCGCTTCACCAGGTCTACTGCGACGGCGGTATTCGATGCCAGAGACTATTATGAGAAAGTATGAATTTTTCTTTATCAGTGATTCGTGTCTGCACGAGTTACTTATAGGTTATACTAAATATCTGTCAGTCTCCTAAACAATTTTTATTATATATTAATTTACAGGTATTGTCTTGCCCAACAACGTTCAGATTCTGATGACAGTGGCGCCAACACAGCACCATCACGTGCGGCGTCTCCAGCGTCTCCCTCGCCTCCAAGAGGTTCCTGCGCATCTCTCTGCGAGCCACAACACAGGTTCATGCGCAGAGACCGCGAGCTCATGCGAAAGTCAGCGTTGCTGCGACGCCTCTGGGCTCGGCCTAATTGCAACCCCTGTTCATCATGCTGTTATTGCAACGGAGACATCTACGGGGGTTGCGGCAGAGAAACAAGATCATTAGATGGATCCAGATCAGAATTAAGACATCTATCCAGCAGCTTTACGTCTTCCAGATCGAGAGAATCACATATGCTAACCGGCTGGTCGACACCTAAACGACAAAGACTTGAATCGCCTAATAATTTCCTTGGCAGCGATGAGATGTTGAGGACGGCGATGAGAAATAGTTACGATAGAGCGGAAGAGTCAAGACTCGAGAGAGAAGCTCGTGATGAAATGTCCGACTCTACTTTTCAATCTCACGATAGAGAAATATTATCAAAGATCACTACATCTTCGGACACACAGTTTACTGATAGCACCAAATCAAACAATTCAGGAAATACTGAGGAGTCATCCGATGGATTATGTTCTGTTACAGCACAAATTCATTCTGAACGGCCAACGTCGAATAGTTCATCTGTAACTAATATTCATTCAGATGAACCTACATACATAAATTTATCATTACCTCCATCTGATGTAAATACGACAAATGGGCTTACGATATCTAACAGTGACTCCTCAAATAACGGGCATATAGATCTCGAAATAAATGAAGAAGACGGGATGGAAAATAATGATACGAATATTCAAGAAGAGAAACTAAGTAAAATAGACGCATCTCCTTATGAAATATTAGAAATAGTTGTTTCTGAAACCTTAAACTCTTCTGCGTTTGATGAAAGTGTTTCTACGATAAAGACAACAGGAAAAAATGAGGGTTATTTGGCACAGAAATCTCCTATTCCAGTCGGCAATAGAAAAGACATGCACACAATTGACCTGGATGAATATGTATCAAATATTTTAGTAGAAAGTTTGAATTCATTAACAGACCAACTGGAAAGCATGAATGCTTCGATAGGTTCCGAAAGAAAAATAAACATAGTTGAGAAAGAAATAAAAATAAAACTGCAAAATACAGGTGTGAATACAATAGTTCACTTAAGCCCTACTTCTAACAACCAAATTATATTCGGTAATGAAGAGCTATACAACAAAGATGACAAAGATTGTTGTAATAACATACAAGAACATGTAACCATACGGGAAGAAGTGAATTCCGTTGAATCAAATAACAATTATTTAACAAAAGACAAAAGTGAATTCGAAGAAACCACGTGTCAAGTTGAACCAGAACCTATAATTCCACATGATAATGTAAACAAAGCGGTATTACAACAAATACAAAAATTATTCCAAGACGAAATGCAAAACAACACTGATTACCCACCGAACATGATGCCAGAAATTTCTCATATAGAAATATCTAATGTAGATGTTTTTATAAACGAAAATGCTGACCCACAATATTTACAAAGCGATGTTATAACTTTGGAAACCGATAGCAACAGCAATCATGATTATAATTACAATGAACATTCGCAAGACATATTAGGAGGAGTTGGTTCGGGAAATTACTGTAATATTGATGATCCTATAGTTGTGCCTAGGTTTTCAGCCCTTCCACATAGTGAATCTATGGAGGTAAACACGTCATCTTCTGAAGATCAAGATAATCTTGGTTCAGAATGTACGAGTCTCGTTGACAGTTTGGATGATCCGAACTCACCTCGGTCTATGTTGCTTAGAAGGTCGTTTAGACGCAGTGAGTTGGTCAGATCTGCTATAGATGTCTTGGATTTGTTACCCGAAAGTGCGAGCGTTGAAGAATCTCATACCAAAGAGAAATGTGAAGCGTTTTTCATTAGAATAAAAGACAACGACTGCGATTGTGAAAAAGAAAATATTATAGTAGCTGATCATATGCCTGAAAAGATAAAGGAACGATTATACAGGCGTCACAGAAAAAGAGAGTTGCGAATGGAAACTGCTAAACGTAAGAAGGTGAAACAATATAAGCGAGAATTGGAAAAGCAAAGAAGTACTGAAACTGTTAAATCTAAAAAGGATATCGAGAAAGACTGTGTTGCTATCATGAACGCTTTGGTCAACGAAGTAATAGCGAAAATAGCTCAAGAGGAATACAAATACATGAGAATAAAGCAAAAATCGAACAGTAATCTGAATAATCAAATACAAAGAAAAACATGGAAGAAAGATGTTGATTTTTTGAATAATATGGAATCTTTTAAGATATCGAAAAACGGGACTGTACATTTTCGAGCTGAAAGGACTGAAAAAGAAGATAGAACGAGAAGATCTAGAGATCACAAAATACATGGCAAACTATCTTTGCAAGCACATCCGCCACTAACACCAGACGAAAGTGAACCAAAGAGGATATACCAAAAATCAGAATTTCATGACGGTAATAAATGTATTGAAATATTAGAAATCCTCGAATATGTCGATACATCACAAAGTTCTCCCGAAACCACTAATTCCGATGAAAATTTACATACACACAGTAAAAATAGGAAATCTAAAATTCCGATACCCGTTTATGAGAGATTTAGCAAACTTAATAAAAAAACTCAACGACCATATAAAAGTTCCCCAATACTTAATTTAGTTGACACAAATTCCTCGGCCACCAGTGAGAGTAACGGTGTTGGAACAAAAACAAAGGATGTAAGTGATGAATTAGCAACACAATGCCCCACAAGAAGAGCATCCGTGCCGCACGAAACCCGATCCAGATCAAACTCGTTACGTTTCAAACAAGTTTTTGATATAATACCCGAGGAAAAGAGCAGCTTAAGTATAGAATCGCCTGAGGATATTATTTACAACAGACGAGTTTCAGCTCCCAATCTGACAAATTTTAATGAAAACAATAATGATATTAAAACGAAAAAATCACCAAAATTCGAAAGTAAAAGTCCAACGAAGTGTAGAAATGACGAAACTAAAAGTATTGGAACATCACCTTTGAGTGAAAATGATAAAACACCACCGCAGAGAAAGAATAAAAATGTAATGACGTCACCGATTAAGAAGTCAGCAGCGACAAGTCCAATGTTGATAAAAGTTGAGAAGGATAACAAGTCGTGTGGGACTAATAGCGCTAAGAAGTCTTTGTCGTCGCATGGCACTAGGGCCGGCTGGCTCGGGTTCTACAAGCCAAATAAACAAGTCTTGGAAGATGAAGGTATAAAAATAAGTTGTGCACCCTGTCACTGAATATAACACTGCTTTAAAATTATATTACGAATGTGTTTATAGCACGCACTGATAGATTACATTTTATGTTTAATTATTTTATTGATTGATGTAGATTATAATTATTCATTTTGTTTATTTAAGCGTTTTTAGTTGGTGATGTAGACAGCACATTATTTGAATGTATTTATTTAGACACGTTTGAATGAAATAAATTGATGTTATGACACTTTTTTTTGTTTTATTCATTTTTAAGGTCTAAAGTACAGCAAAAGTAATCCGTCACAGGATAAAAATGATATTAGCACTGTGAGAACAATTGAAGGTAACAAAACGGATACGATTATAATAGGCAAAGATAAAAGGAAAAGAACTGATAAAATATCGGAAGTTAAAGATGGAAAAAAGGTTTTTAGAGAAAGTAGCTTGGTTAGATCGTTGAGTGACCCGCAGACTGCCGGTATTGTTTTAAGGAATGACAATAAGCGTGCACAAGTCTTGTCTGTTGAGAAAAACGAGGAGATTACGCAAAAACGTGTAAACAAAAACTTGAGTTCGAGCGACAGTGATAGCGATTCGGGGAAAAGCTTGTTATGTTCGTTGGCACCGAAATGGTTGTCTGTGGGCAATAAGAAAAGACAAGTCAGAAAGAAATCCCAAGATCAGCAGCAAAATTCGGCAGGTAAAGCCGAGATTTATAAAAATAATTAGCTAATGCAATTTTTTTGCTCCTGCGTACAAACTCTACAATATTTAGGTAGATGCTGATTTTTTATTTTATTTTCTTACTATATTTTTATTTTCATTGTTGGTGTAGATTAGACTGTAATATTTTATTATTTATTTCATATTTTAAGCACAAAAATCAAGTAGCTACCAGTAACGAAACCAACTTCCATTAAGTTTCCAATTTGCAACATACTTTCATGACAAAACAACATATATAGTATCTAATTTAATAATAATTCCTGATAATCTTTGCCACTGGTAACTACTGCACGCTATTGTAGGCAGCTGAGAAAAATTAGTTCCAAGAGTACGCTAGTCCAAACACACATTGACAGCTGTCATTCTTTACGTCACTTTAACGTCAAAATTTCTTTAGTAGATTTACTTTTTTTATCCATACAATGATACACTCTATGTAGCATCACACCCACTCTAAATAACGACAACAATACGTCAGTGCTTTCTAAGTAGCAGAAATTAATAAGAACTGCTGTTTACGTTCTTTATACTTTATTAATAAATACATATGCACAGACTGTACGTAAAAAGCGTTGTATTTATTTCAATAATGTTTGCTGTTTTTAAACTTCATACTTTATTTATCTTTGAGTAATAAAATGTGAAGAGACCCTAATACAATTTAAAAATAAATTAAAAACACATCTGGAATTAAAATGCTTCTATTCAATTGACGAGTACTTCAATGATTCGAAACAGTAAATGAAACTAAATAATTAATTGAAATTGTATTATTATATTGCTGTGCCCTGACCGGGTGTCATGTTGACAGAATTGTCTTGAATAGATATCTGAGGCCATTAATAAAAGAAGAAGAAGAAATGAAATAAAAACATTTGAATCTCTTTATACAACTCTCAATAACGCCGTAAAATGTACAGTTCCTTAAGTTTCTGTCGCTTTATAGAGTTTCCACTGTAGTTTAAAATAATTGTGTTTTAATAATTTTCCGTTAGCAACTAATTGGTTTAGAATTGAATTGTCACGTGTTTGAATTCATTTATTTGCATGCCACATTCAATAATAACTATTTTTGTTATTTTAACGTATGTATTTCATTATTAGCACATTAAAGGAGCACCCTTAACACTAAAAATATGGTTGCGGTCATTTGACCGAAATTTTATTAATATTACAAAAAATAAAAAATTTTTTTTTTAAATAAATAGGGTAAATAAACAAAATCGCAATTTTACAGGAGCGTTATTAAAGTTGTTATTGTGCATAGTTTGTTTGTGTAGATTATTCGTTGTTGTATTGAGTGTCTCAGAAACTATTAAGATTTTTTTTAAAAGTAAAAACTGAAAATTCCCAAAATATTAGTTCCAACTAGGTTAATAAGATCCGGCAATATAATAAACTCAATAACCTTGTTTTTTTAAACAAATTTACAAGGTGCATATTATAAACGGGGTAAGTAACCAATCTAAACTATATTGCTAAAAACCAGAGCGCGTTTTCAGGTGGCTGGTCAGTTACAGTAGCCGGTAACTGCTACACAGCCTTACCAGCAGATGTAGAAATGAGGCTTAGTTTCCCTAAAAATTCGGCACCTCATGCCAGCCAATCCGATTCGGGATTTGGTGATGAGTGCAAGTCACGTCGACCAATCGCAGCAGCCCCTAAAAGTTGTCAGGCGAAACATTGTGATAATTGTACTTGTAAAGGAGAGGGTGATATCTACCCTCCTATTTTACCACCAGCTGGGAGGAAAATGACAGTGACGCTGAAAAAAGAATCTTCAGGTTTGTGGTGAATAACATAAAAATACTGTGGTAATAAAGATCACTGTCAATATTAACCGTATAAACTACAATTAGAATATTCATACTTAAATGAAATTCTAGGTTCTTCAATTCTCGCATCGAAGAGTATGAAGAAATCAACAGATTCTTTGCCTGACGTGGAAACTTATAAAGCTTCAAAAAATAAAAGCAAAAGCTCCGTCAAGGTATATTAATAACTTTATACTTACTATAATAGGGTTCTACGTACTCAATAAAAGTGGCTCTCACTATCCCGGACAATTATTTTTACCCATAACCTGGACTCTAAACTAGAATACCTTTATACTAGGACCAGCTGTTGCCAGCGACTTCGTTCGCGTAATAATGAAGATATAAAGCACTCATAGTTTAATGATATTTCATATTTCAATCAGCAGAAAATTCTTATCACACTTCTGTCGTGAAGTCTGTTTTTAGCTATCTACTAACTCTAAACTACCTCCATGCCAAATTTCATCTTTGTATGCCAAGCGGTTTTTGAGATTTCGTGATACTTTTAAATATAGGTATAGATTTGGAATGCGACGTACATGACCTGGATAATATTTGCATTAAAAAAGTATATATTTAACGATAATAATCAATCAGCAATCTTTAACAATTATACATACAAACAAACAAATGTTTCCTCTTTATTATATTAGTGTAGATTAGCTAAAGCCGAGTCTCCTGCGCGTGTTTTTTCGAAACATTACACAAAAACATCGAAACATTGGGGCATGGCTACACACATTTTTGTATTCATGCACAATGTGGCCTACGGAAAACATTCCCCGCGCGGGTAGAGAGGGGAAGCAGGAGACGCGGCTTAAGAAGTAGGGTATGAATGAAGTGTTCCCTGTCAAACTGGATGGTGTACATTGCCCGTCTCCCAACAATGTAAGCGAGACTGTTAATGTAGCTCAGCCGAGTCTCCTGCGCGTGTGTTTTCGAAACATTACACAATAACACACGCGCAGGAGACTCGGCTTTATGAATAATCATAACCTGTAAAATATGTCCGATAAAAGCCACTTAATAACTTAAATAAATATAAAAAAAACAGGCCATACAGTATAATATACAATTTGTTAGACCGTGGTTTCAGATGCGGAAGGGATATTCCCTACATTGTTGGCTTCCAGGGGACGAGGTGCCACCCATAACGTAAGTGCTTTGGCTACGATAGCAAATCTTATTATACTATCTAACCTTTGCTTAACCCATTACTTCCTAAGCGTCGAAAACATTGGATTTTTTTTGGTGAAATCTTTAAATTAAGTTCATAATACGTTAAGGTAAAATAATATGACAAAAAAAAATAAAAATAAAAATTTTAACGCTGAGTCAGCCTGTCCTATAAAGTATGACAATGGGGATAAAAATTATATTTTGTTTTTATTTTTATATTATATTTGGTAAAAGTTTAAGAATCAGTTTTATGTACTTTGTTAAGTTAGTTACTGTTTTCTTTTACGGTATATAAAATCGGAAAGTATGCTTTTTTGGAGGCAACAAAAATGATCAATTTGAAATAAATACATTAAAATTACGTAAATATTTTTCTAAGCGGAAAAAAATTATTTCATCAGAAATAATAAAAAATAAAACTCTTTAAAAAAATTGAATATAGTGTCTTAAAAATAGGACAGTGGGAAGTAATGGGTTAAAGCCTTCGATATATGAAGGCATTGTGTTTTAAACGACTGCCTACTTCTGCCAAATAAAACAAAAATGACAGTTTTCTATGCCCTTGGTCGGCGTTTAATCTCCTTAAGTTTTGATGTATTTTCAGGGCAAATAATGGGTTATCAGTATTGGGATGTGCCATTATACCAGAATTAAAACCACGAGTACCTACAATGAGTGAGCGTGACTTGACTAGAGTCTATACACCTAGGCATTATCTTAGATCCTAAACCAAGGTTTAGACCAGCCATTCTCAAAGTGGTGTTCCGCGGAACCCTAGGGCTAAAATACTGCAACAAATACCTACCAAAGGGAGATTATAAGGTTACATCTAAATATTACGTAATATTACATTGCAATATGATTATTCATAAATACATATAAATCAGTTTTTTATAATTATATTAAGGCTTTTTCCTTCGCCAAAAAAGTTTGAGAACCGCTGGTCCAGACTAGACAATCTACAACCTTTTCATTGTGTACATATATTAACTAGTATAGTAGATACAAGTACATATAAAGTATCTTGTTTTTTATAAGTGTTAGTTCACACTAGAAATGGACTTATTGACCTAGAATAATGTTGCACTTTTAATTGTTACAAATGTATAATAAAACAATTTTTTCAATTATAAATTTCTTTAATTTCCACCATTTTTTGTGAGTGAGTAATTTGTTTGTACTCTGGGTTTTTTTACTTCTATCAGTTACTGAATCAAATATAATTTAACCTATCAACTCTAGCTTGGACAGAAAGAGCCGTGACATAGCCTTAAGGTTAAGAAGATAACACTAAATATTATGGAAATATATAGAACCACCTTCGAGACCTTCTTTACATTTATTTATTTCACCTACCTACAAAATTACATTAGAACTACATATTATAAAAAGGACTACTATTATATAAACTAAATGAAATTTTAATTATAGGATAGGGCGGCATGCTCAAGGTGATAAAGGGATAGATACTACACTTCTAATAAAATTACAAAAATATATAAAAATAAAAAAACAAAAACCAAATAGATGTATATGAAACAGCATTTATATGAAAACAAGCGAATTTTCAATTAAATAAATCTCCATTGTAAAGGTAATATTTTCAGTACCTCCGTCAGCTGCTACATATAGCTTGCACTATGTACTACTCTGCACTTCAAATAAAGACTTAAGTGTAAACCCGTCTTTAAGCGGTTGTATTGCCAACCCTAAATAAGGGGTATACACAACCCCATCATCCTTCATCCCCAATTGCGACGCTATATACAAGTTCGGTCCCATCTCCCCACGAGGTTCGCCAATCTCTTCCAATTCATCCAAAACGTCAGTTTCAGTCCGTTTTTGTTGCTGAAAATTAATGAAGACATTTCAAATACTAACACCAAACTACTGCAGAACAAGGCCAACACAAATTCGTTATCCGTAGGTTCCTATTGGAACACTTGGACCTGTCAAAATATAACTATAGTTATCAATACAACAATGCAGCAATGACGACGGCGCCCCCTACTCACTCAACAACAAATATTAACTACTAGATACAATCAGGTTTCACAGACTGTCATTTGCAGCTTCATTCATAGTGTAAAAAACTTTGTCAATTAACGTTTGTTTTATACGTGTTTTAAATTGCAATTCATTACTTAACTTACAATACTTAACTCTTAAAAAATATATATATTATATACCTGATTATCATTCCAGCTAAACTCTACACCGAAAATAGGCCGATCATTATAAGCCTTGTGTAACACCACTAATTCTTGTAGTAACATCCGAAGCCTCTCAGCCGGATCGGCACGAAACCCCAAAACATAACCTCCCGAACTCGGTCGGATTACAATCACCAGCGCCGATCCAAATTTCGAATCACGTATTGATACCTAAAAATATAATGCGACAAAATGAAATACTTTGTTCTCCGAGCAAGGCACTGGAAATACTATATATCAACAAAATACGTGGATTCTTTCCACAGAAATGTAATAACAAATTTAAAGTTATTTCACTAGTTATTAGGATCTTCTATGCTAATCATTAATCTAAAATAACGATAATTTATCAAAGCGACATTGCTAACAGCTTTTGTTTCACAAACATCGGGCCTACAGTGAAAGCTTTAAATTTTATACAGCCCAACTTTTCTAGAACCAAAATTTCTTTGAAACATGATCTATAAATCTACCCACAGTCCATTTTATAAAATACATTGTTACATATATAAGAAATACGTACATTATCAATAGTAACATAAGGCATGGAGACATTGAATGCTGGATTAATGTCAGCAAACCACACGACTCTTATGTTGGTCACGATCATTGTGCCCAAGTTGCCTGCATCGCTTGATAAATTCCAAATGCTATGTTCATTTAGGAGTATCTGAAATTACATATCACATGGATTCAGTCGAATGTTTTCAGCTGAAATGTCCTATCAAAAGCAAACGTATTCAAAAATCATATTACACGTTAGATGAATATCTTACTGATAAAAAAGCTTAGACATAACCAATTTTATATTTACCCTTAGATATACAATAGGATGACAATGCCCCTATACAGCAGCTATTCTTCTACATCATAGTAGATTTATTATATACTATTATGACATTAGTATGTAGTAAGTGGACAATGTCAGTATACAGCAGCTAAATCAAATTGATAATTATTAAATTAATAAATTTATTTCATTTATATTTGTATATGTATTGACGAGTAAAAGCGCTCTATTGGAGCCCAATTACTAAAAGTAAAAAAAAACCATGGACCATTAGCAATCATCACATTAAAAATTCAAGTTTAACACTAGATTTACCAGACCAGTCAAAATGACTGGTCTTGCAAAATCAAATTAAAATTCCTACTGCATCTAACATTTTCTTTAATTCTTCTAATCTTCTTTAATCTATAACAGAAGAATTAGTTTTATAAACTTTATATTATTTTATATATAATATACATTTGTAACAAATATATACTTTTTTTGGCTTTGGTAGAAATAGGTATATTTAAGCTGGTAAATGGCATTAGTACTACATTTACAGCTCCAAACATTTAACTGAATCAGCTGAAATATTAATACTGGTTATTATCCCATTATGAAGTTAATAACACCACTTTCAATTGTAACACCTTTACCAGTGACTTAATCGTGTTTCCAAATTAGCTAGATTAATGAGAAAATCCAGCATAGATTGGAAAGACGGTTTTTTAACCCTCTGTCGGGCGCGGCCTATCTCACAGGCACAGCAATTATAGGTTCTATGAAGTCTTTTAGTTTTTAGCCCGATTTAAAAGGGAAAAAAAATTTTTCAATTACTTTTGTATAAAATTTATTGCTAAACATTCCAATAAAAAAGATTGATTCTATTTTCATCCTAGATTTAATTAGAAAAAATTTAATCATCAATTTTCTCAATGAGCCCGTCAAGCACACCGCGCCCGAACTAAGGAGTTTTAGAGGGGTGCCCAACGAAGGGTTAAAAGTGATTTATCTGAATTCAAACTTTACCTTTTCATGTAGCAATAATTTTAATTGTTTATTATGTACAATAGCGCCTCTCATTTTTAAATCTCTGTACAATCTCGTGCTTGTGTAAGACCTGAAAATATTAACATTGTATGATATAATAATAGGTATAATTTTGTTTAACATACATACATGAGCGTAGCCAGCCACGGCCTCAGGGTGGGGCAGCAGTCTAAAATAATATGCAACTAGCAAACTATACCCGTGTTCTTACCCCGGTTAATTTTTTTGTGTCGACTGACGACTGTTGAGTATATACTTTCTTACAGATTTTAAGTATTGTAATTAGTACCTAGATAATTAAGTTTTTTAGGCTTGATTAGGTACCTCACAAGTCAGTACCAGGGTGGGGCAAGCAAACGAATTTGAGTATGAATATATAGTGCAGGGAAGTATGACTGAACTCCTCACTTGTTAGGAATTGAGACTAAATCCAAAAGCTTAGCTATGAGAGCACCAGTCAAGCCCATTTCCATTGGAGTCAGCAGGTATAAGACCTGCTACTCATTGCTGTGTACATTGTTTACAGAACAAATCCACCCCTTACAGTTACTTAAGGGATCAAATACATACTATTGCTAACATGACTTCCACATAAATATGCTCTATTGTATTTTTACTTACTTATGAACATTTAAAAGACAAGAATAGTGTCTTAGACATTTAGGTCTTAAATTAGTGAACAAAAACTCATATTTATTAGACATGAAGGCAGCTAACACGCACACTGCTTGAGTGCTTCCTCGGAGACCTGACGATACTATCCTCGGAGTTATGGTGATTATGCAGTTCAGACCGATAGCTGGAATAATTAATGGCTTGGCTTTAGTTGAGGACCCCAAAACTGTACAGATAAAGGAAAGGTAGCGCCGTCATAGCCCATTGGGACAATTTAGAAAAAAAATTACATTTTTAGATTTAGAAATTCCTGGGGTCCTCAATTAAAAAGCGTTACTCAATAAATTAAGTTAATTATGATTATTTCAATCTGTCTCTTCATAATAATAAAGTTAAAGTTGCTTAACCCTTTCCACTCCAAGCCTTTTTTCTTTTTATTCCATTCAATTCGATTTTATTCAATTTTCAATTCTAATCTTCATAATCCCTTTTTCAAAACAAAAATTGTCTGCAAAAAAAAGTATTACACTGTGTCGAGTGTCACTCGACATTGGAGTGGAAAGGGTTAACAAACACATCAGCCTTTGGTACAAACTAGGATGTCCTATCATACACTATTTAAATCTAAAAACATTTTTGATGAAAAAACATGACTCATGCGGCGTTACCTCGCTCTGAGGCGTTCCATGTAAGGCTTAAAGTGATCTTGATCTTGATCATTTCATTGTGACTTCCAATTACCTCCTTCTCTATATACATACAAATCTATTAAACAAATGAAATTAAAATTTTCTTTTGAAAAATGCTACCATTCCATCAGTATTTTCTTAAGACGTTGTCACGTTCAACTATCGTCAGTAAACCGACTTTACATACAACCTTTTTTTATATATAATATGTAACAGATTCAAATGTAAACATTCAATGTAGAAATATATCTCAAATACACATTAATAAAGTTTTTACATATTATTAAAGAACATTTTGTACAATTTGTGTGTTCAACTGTTACTATAGACAGATGTCAACTGGATGAGTGGAGAGTATATAAAACAGACGAAGACACACTCCTCTCATTATCCCCAGCTATTTTTAAGCTTTCTCGTAACATGACTAATTAGACGATGTGAACATAAGTGCATTTGAAAACGAATAAATTACCTTATTAAAGAAAAACTTGTGCAATGTGCATCGGTGCTTGCATTTATACGATATATTTACACAAATTAATCCTTGGAGAACTCAATGAATGCCAGATAATGCGCAGGTTTGTCACGACCATCCTGCCCTTCATTCCACTGTTGCCTTTCGTGTCCTCAACAGGCTCTATTCTTTCGAATATTTTCTCTCCTAAACGAAGTTTTAAGTAACTGAAATTAAACAAAATTATTAAACATAGACTAGGCTAAAATACATCTCATTAAAATACAAAACAGTTACTTGAAAGGTAAATCGAATAACACCTCCCTATCTTCCCATATTCCGCCATTTTTTGGCGCCATTATACACAAAATTATTTTAAAACTTTTATTTCTACAGTTTTATACAAAATCCCCAGACCGTAATTAATCTAGAAACTTTGACAGTTTAGACAAGTGCATTCGTAATAAATACTAACAGTTATTATCCGACAAATTTAAAATTCAATTAACTTTACTAATTTATTTATAATTTACACATTTTTTTTACATTTCATTAATATACCTGTTCAATACGCATGTATTTATATTAAAACATTTTTTTAAAGTTATTTATTCCGTTATTTACAATTTTTATATGTTATTGAATGTAATTTTGTCGTATTATATCAATACGTTTTGAATATGTTTTGAATTGTGGTGACCATAGTTGCCGAAAATCATAAACATAATTAATCAGCAATTAACAAACACACCTAAACTAATTGAAACCTATCTAAAACATGGGACTACAAAGGAATTATTATCCAAGAAATCTCTTTAAACATTACATAGATTCCGTAAAACCATTATCGGTTATAAAATGACAAATTGACAAGTCATTTCTCGTCCTATCAAACTAAGCAAGTCTTCACAACCTATTCCTAATTAAAATCCCTTTAAAATATGAATTGAATGACATTTTCATTAAGTAATAATCCCCTAAGTGTCCAAATAAGCTTAAAATTGATGAACATCTTAAAAGCAAGTCGCCCGATGCTTATTATCTTTGTCATTTTACAAAGAGAACTAACTTAGTTAAGAGTTTTCCAAATCGTAATTGACAGCAAATCTTATCGACACGGCGTTGTTTTAACCATTGTGTATAAAATATTATTTTAGAGAAAATTACTAAAATCCAAAATGGAAGCACAAAACCTCAGTATTTCTGAGGTAGGCAGACACTACTATATTTAACACGGTGTTTCCCAACCGTTTTTTGCCATGCCCAACCTTAGCCTTTCTAAAATTCTTATGACCCCCTTTATGTAACCAAACACCCAGTTGATATTTTGGTCTCGTCAATTATTTAAGAATTTGCTTTTTTCGTTAAATTTAGCACCGAAATCTAGTATTGCATTTAAATGGCCCGGAGTAAAAGGGTTAAACTCATGTCGAGTCCATTTACGAATTGCCCCCCTTAACAATCAAATTGCCCCTTGTTTAACCCCTTGACATTCAATGACGTCTATAAGACGTCATGTGTTTTATTTGCTATGGTGGACTTTGGCGTCTCCGAGACGTCAAGAAATCTCTTAGACAAATACCAGGCAGTACTTATAATATTTCTGTTTCGGCCGTGTGTTGATGCTGTTTTTTTTTAAACAGAGCGGGAGTCGGTATAACAGTGAACTGCAAATAATATCCGTTTAATATTGCGTGTAATTATAATAATTTATGAGATTTTATTCGGTTTACTATCGTGTAGTTTTGTTTTCAAATAGTCTTTTAATCTTGTTATTATCTATACTAATATTACAAAGAGGAAAGATTTGTATTTTTGTATGTTCGTAACGAATTGGCACAAAAACTACTGGACCAATTTCAAAAATACATTATCACTGATCAATATAGGCTATATAAATTACAGGAAAAAATATAAGGACCCTTACTAAAACTACAATGATGTAACCCAAGGTTGTTTTTAAAATTGCTATAAAAGGCAAGCGTCGTTGAAATATGAAACATCAATAAACTTCATAGTACTTTATATTTTCATTACTACACGAACGAACTCGGGGGCAACAGCTAGTATTTATATAATAAAAGTTAGTATAAATAATACATAAAATACAAAAATATGTACATAAATATTTATTAGATTTGTACTTAAAGCGTAGTTTCCGACAGATAGCCAACATCCGACGGAAGTTGCTACCAATATCCCATATCTAAACCTTTTGTTCAAAACTTAGCATGTAACGCAGTTCAACTTTTTTAAAGAAATATTTTACTATAAATGATAGATGATTTCTACACACACATATAGATGTAATATATATTTTTAAACCGATATCTGTGATAAAAGTTACCTCAGTAACAGATAGTAGTTAAAAGAAAGCAAAGTTCTTTGTGTCAAGGGACTACTCAGGTCTACGAACTTCGAACGAAAATACTAATAAATATTATTCACGAATACACGAATTTGACAGCGACGTTACGACCGATATGCTACTATATGTATACGGTGCTTATTTTATGGGGTCAAAATTCACGTGACGACCAAATATCAGGCATATAGCCCTCCAGATTGAGTAATGCGCTAATTTTCCATTGCATATATATACCATACATATATATATATATATATATATATATATATATATATATATATATATATATATATATATATATATATATATATATATTATTGATAGCCCAGCATATGACCACACTCCGCTTGATGTTAAGCTAGAGTGCGGTCCATAAGTGGAGACAACTGTTACCACAGACAGATGTCCGCGCGCAACAGTCGACTCCACTATGCCGGCTTGAGGTTTTTGGTTATAAAATAAATAATAATAAAAACTCAATCGCGACCAATATAAGCAGTAAAAGGTCTTGTGCAAACGGCAAAGTTAAAAGGAAATTGATCTTTGACAAGTCGCGCGAAAATAACGTTTCCAACTCTATCCGGTTATCTTGAACAAATTAATGTTTATAAATTGTTCTATTGAGTTGCTTCTTAAAGATATTCCTCTGCTTTCTCAAGCTGATAATAAGTTTTTGTTGGTCGAAACAATTCTAGAAGTTTCTGGAATATTCTATTCTATTCTTAGCTATATTTTTGAAATGAAATGAATACCGTTTATTAGCATAAGCACTAAAGGCGTGCGCTTGCTCATCGTTAGACTCTAACGTGACTTCAGAAAGGCGTATGAAATGGATACATAAATGATTAACAAAAAAAACCTGAATTTTAATTCAGAAAAAAAAAACAGTTCATAAATCACAGAATTAAAATTACATCAGATCCACGGTGCAACCACACAGGTATCAGCCTACAAAATAATATGAGAAACCATTGAACGCAATAGTAAGCTGCATAAAATCTTAAATTAATTATATGTTATATAAATATGACAGAAAAGTGAAATTTAGACAATATTACAGTTTTATTTCAACCTTTATATAGGCTAGCGGTTAACGAATTTAACTTCTATTTTCATACTAAAACAGGCAGGAAGAAGGTAGATTATTAGCTACATTTACCTGCAATATTACATTAAGATCAGATCACGTGCTCGAATTAGATTACATGCAGTTGGATTCACTCGAAGAAACGGCGTTAATTTTAGTATATAGTGCAATTTAAAATAAAATTCAGGTGACATGTATCTACTATTAAAACTCGAATATAATTTTTTATATTAATTTAAAACTTTTTTTTTATATTAGCCCAGCATATGATCACACTCCGCCTGATGTTAAGCTAGAGTGCGGTCCATGAGCATAGACAGAAGTGGGCTTATCACGAATTTTAGTCTGGCTTTCGAACCGAGTTCGCTTCAAGCGATTTGTATGGAAATTTGAGCAGCGCCACCGCGTGCTGATTTGGAACTACAATATTTTAGATACTTTTCGTTAATTTTCGAACGTCTAGATCTTTCGTTCATTTGATAGATTGCTGGTGCTGCTCGTTAGTAAAAATTCATGATCCCGATTGCTAACGGATCCGTTTTACTTGTGACAGCTCGATTCGAAAGCCAGACTAAATTCGTGATAAACCCACTGTTACCACAGACAGATGTCCACTATGCCGGCTTGAGGAGACGAATGTGCTTTTTATGCGACTATACTGTCGAGTTTATAATGATTATTTTTAATTTAACGTTCCAAAAACATCACAAATTCGAGTCTATTAAATTAGTTGAATATATTCGTGGATAAGCTAAGAAATCATTTAAATGATATAATAAACATTAATAATTACATATACCTCTATATAGTATCCAGGTCTCAAACTAGGATATGAACAAACTTGGGACTTCCACGTTCTAACAAAACCGTCAATGTAATCTAAAATATTCTTTATCAAATGTTTCTATAGGGTAAGGTTAAAATCACTACTTTTTATGTCTGTTATATACAAAATCGCATATTACAGCGATTTAAAGTTGTCTGTACATTGTTTGTGTAGAAACCATTGAGTAAATGGAATTATATTTTTAAGTTATTTCAATTTTTAAAAAATACTGAAATCTTAGTTTTAACACTAGATTTACCAGACCAGTCAAAATGACTAGTCTTGCAAGATCAAATTAAAATTCCTACTGCGTGTAACATTTTCTTTAATTCTTCTAATCTTCTTTAATTTATAACAGAAGAATTAGTTTTATGAATTTTATATTATTTTATATATATTTGTAACAAATATATACTTTTTTGGTTTTGGTTCTAGTCGAGCCAAGAAAAGTGAGTTTGGTAAGTATAACATTAAATAAAATTTTATTTTATTTTATAGCGTCCAGAGAGAGACCGGACGAGGCGTACAGAACTTAATTGAACTTAATTTCGTCCATGAGTTTCAGCCGGGCTCAAATCTATTTCAGGCCACTGAAAAAGATTAAAATTAAACAAGGTAAATTAATTAATTTTTACCTTTCCTACGACTTGTCGATGGATGTAATTGTTTTGTGAATGTACCTATTTATTTTTTTATTAATGTAGCTAAAGCATATAGTGTTGTATATACTCTTAAAAGCATTATTAATTGTCATTAATAAAAAAACATATATATATATTTGTTAATGTTACATATTTATTATAATTAAAATGTAGGTATTTGTTAAAAAAATTATTCTTATTTTTCATTGACAACATTGTTATTGAATATTTTTGACATCTGGCAACACTAAAGAGTTGTTTTGTGTTTTTTTTTGACATGAGGTTTTACGTGTGAATTAAAATTTTATAATTTCTTATTGAATACTCGACATTGGCAGTTGTCTTTAATTGACATCTGAGGCCATTAATAAAAGAAGTGGAAGAAGAAATGTTTTGTACAATAATTTGTCTTATTATAGATTTTTAATGAAACAACGGAATTGTAAAAAAACAATTAATGAAACCTTAATATAAATTACTTATATATGTATGTCTATACATGTTGTAGATTGATTTCTGTAATATAAAACAGAAATTTTTAATTTTCCTTCAGGGAGGGCGGCGGGTAGTTACGGAACGGGAAGGAGGACGTTTTTTATACGCGCCATAAAGTTTATGTTATTTATTGTCGTAATAAAGGTATACTGAAAACCGACGACTTACTTCCCTTGCGTTCTTAATTTTATATTCATACATAATGCACTGAATTGTTGGTTAGAACAAACACATATTATTTTTACTACTGTGTCACGATTGTAACATTGAAGTTTAGTAGTATTTATTAACTTATTGACGTCATCGCGCGTCGGTGTATCATTAGACCAATTTGATAGTTAACTCGAATCGGAAATGTATTAAGTAGAAGGCAAAACACTCATAATCATGAGTTAGATTAATTGTTCTGTCAACATTTTAGTCTAATTCCAATCAGACTAATGACTTATTGGACAATTATGAGTAGACCCACGACATCAAGCTCAAAGTGTATTCCGCGGAACTCTAGGGCTAAAATACTGCAAACAATACCTACCAAAGGGAGATTATAAGGTTACATCTAAATATTCCAACTAAATATTACATTGCAATATGATTATTCATAAATACATATAAATCAGTTTTTTATAATTATATTAAGGCTTTTTCCTTCGCCAAAAAAGTGTGAGAACCGCTGGCCTAGTATATGTCCATCTGATATTACGTTCGAGTGCCTTAAAATTGCAACCACAGAGAAACCTCTACAGACAAGTCACCTTCATTATGTTGGCTGTTTTTTTGAAATTATTACAGGACATACAATACCTGTTAATACTCTTGCAAAAAAATAAATTAAAATAAAAAGGACTAAGATAAAAAAGGCACTTTCCTTTCAGCGCAAGCATGGGGGTGTGAACCGCCGCTGTTTTTTAAATAGAAGAAACATCGCCCCTCATATTTCGTTGGTAGTCGTTCCGGTGTGATCCAGCGGTAACCGGTAACGGTGGCAATAATTCCAAATCTGTCGACTAGATTACGCTTTTTAACAGTGTATTTTTTAAATAAAAACGTCTCATATAACATGGTGACCCGCCATTCAGGGGTGGTCTCACCTGAATATACAATGATAAATATCATTTAAAATAACTTACAAATATTTGATAGAGCAATAGTAGTAATCAAAGGAAATTATTTAAAATTATTTTGCTTATAATTCCCGTTACATTAGGTCGATGAAGGAAAATAATCTCCACCAACATTCAATAACTTGTCTCGACGCGTTTCGCCACTTCACGTGGCATCATCAGGATACCGGTTACGCCCATGATTTTTGATGTAAAACATCTTTTGGCGCGGGTATAAACCGGATTGTTGTCGTGGCGACGCTTGCCGTGGCGATGGGTCGCCACGCTATACTAAAGTATATGTACAGTCTATATACAAGTAGAGTGTACACTGTACAGTGTGGCGACGCTTGCGTCGTGTTGAGGTGAACATCGTGTATATTGAATTGTTTCATTAAGCAATAATTAGTTCCTGTTGTAATCTTGTCTTTTACGCATATGACTTGAATAAACTCGATGTTTCACATCTGCCAGGCGTCCCGTGACGGCTCACATTTTTTTTGTTTTATAACAATTGTATTTTGTTCTATAATAGATTGTTCTTGGTATTTTCTATAGAACAAATCGTAAAACATAATAATGATCCGTTGAGTATAAAATTAGTACGGATTTTTATGTAATTAATGAGGGAACAATTAAAAATGCAATTATTATTAATAATTATATTTTTGTTTAAAAATCTCAATTAAGATGTTGGAACAAGAAGAGCTCATTAACTCGAGTTATGAAAGCGGAAAATCGATTCATTTTTTTTAATACTAATATAGGTAGATTCTTTTATTGAAACGTTTCTATCGCTTGTACAGATATTTATTATTCAAAAGAAATTATACTGAGTGGTGTAGGCATTTGTTTCTTGTAGTTAGAGTGTCTTTTATATATAGTAGATACCTCCGTACTGGCTTAAAGAGACAAATACAGTAATACCCCGCTTTACGCGACCCCGTTATGCGCGGTTTCACTATAACGCGAAATTCAAAATTATTATTACATTACGCGAAAGAGTGCGTATAAACATAATGTAGTCATCAACTTTTCTATGGTCGCGGGAATTTCAGTTTTTTCCGGAACGTATCCCTCGCGTAAAGCGGGGCATTACTGTATATGTATACAGTCCAAGTTGACTGTATTGTTTATACTATCAATAATTTAGGGATCGTGACTCGGTCAACTATTAGTTTATGATAGTCTGTTATTTATTTTAATATTGATGTAAATTTTAAAAAGAAAACGTGTCAATGAATATTTGATATAGGCTTAAGCTATACTGAAAATTAGAAAACTTTTCAACGACATTTAGAAAATATTAAATACCAAATGAGTTTTCATAATTTATATATATTCAAATATCCAAACAGCAGTAAAGTTTATTACAGAAATTTGACCGGTCGACCTCATTCCCCAAACAATGCAGGGAGGGCGGAAAAGCCTTTTTGAAAAACTAATTCAAAAATAAAATTCCTTTATATACAATAATTTATTCAATTTAATACTAAAGTAACCAAAATAAATACGATAATAGTTTCATAGTATTTTTAAATAAGGTAAATAAGTTACTTTTTAAAATACATATTTTGACATATGACGACAATTCGCCCGATGTTAAGCTAGAGTGTGGTCTTTGACCAAAAACAATTGCTATCACAGACAGATGTCTACATGCAACAGTCGCACTATGTCGGCTTGAGGAGACGAGTGTACCCAGTCTAAAATTGACAGGGTACACTCTTCCTTCATGGGTATTTATAACCCTAACTAAAACCTTAGTAATAAAGGGACCTAGATAACCCACAATCATATAGCCAAAGGGCAAATCTCGTATCCCTATCCCTACTAATATTATAAATGTGAATGTGAGTTTGTTTGTCACGTTTTCACGCAACAACTACTTAACCACACATCATGAAACTTTGTACACATATTTTTGGAGGTACTAGAAGTAACATAGGATACTTTTTATTTAAAAGTTTTCAATTGACTATAGTTTCAGCTGTTTCGAATTTTTCTATTATATATCAATTTTTATTTTCGTCAGTAATTTTTATATATTGCATTTTTTGTAGTAATTTTTAAAAATTGATAATCCCAGCCAAGCAAGAATATATAGTTATCATATTGATTCATTTCTATCGAAATGATCTCTGATACTTATTTAATGACTTAAATGCGAGCGAAGCCGCGGGTAAAAGCTAGTAACTTAATAAATCGAAGGCGTATTGGTCTGCGAACGATTTCCCGTGAAAGGATCGCATCCGGCCCTGAAGTGTAACTGCTCGGAAATACCGCCCCCGATACGTTACCCATCCGATGTCTAATTATGCCTGCTACTAGGTTATCAATCATTTTGGATTATTAAGGATAAAATTATTAGTTCTGCCATCTACCGTCCTAGTATACATAAACGTCATAGTCACGTTTTGGGGTCAGATGAACTGGTTTTTACAAACCTGCAGAGTGGATTGATATAAAACTATATATCTACATGATAACGACTTCTATTGTAAGCTATAATATAAAATAATAATATTTTGCATATTCTTTTATGTCAAACTAGCTTTTATCCGCGGCTTCGTTCGCACTTAAGTCATTAAATAAGTATCAGAGATAATTTCAATAGAAATGAATCAATATGATTCCAAACAGCTGAAACTATAGTCAGTTGGAAACTATAGTAAAAATATTTTTTAAAAAAAGTATCCTATGTTATTTCTAGTACCTACCTCCAAAAATATGTGTTCAAAGTTTCATGATGATCGGTTAAGTAGTTGTTGCGTGAAAACGTAACAAACAAACTCACATTCACATTTATAATATTAGTAGGGATATCAAGTTTAAACAAAATCTCTTATAAATGATTGTAACAGAACGTAATGACAGCTAGGTGATAGTAGACAGTTGCAATGGATTATTATCATTGGTCAAAAATCACGCCAACAATGTTTCAAGCATGTGATTGGTCTATTGGCTGAATAACGTTTGAAGTTTTAAACTCTATGTTTGAGCGTGGTTTCTGAAACAGGCTTTAGAGTTATGTGCTTGTATTGTATTTATTATTTAGTACAAGTATTCTAGTTTGGTATTATTGTATGTCCCTAATATTATAAAACGCATGGTGTTATTACAATAGGACCGGCGACATTAGAAATGGGTTAACGATAACAGTTCTGGTTTGATGGCTTCATAAATTTACTACTATCAAATTAATCTAGTAATAGCTTTCTTTACCAACTACATTATGACTAAAGCATTTGTTTTAAAGCTATTAAACGTTGCTGTACCAGTCATGCTGGTTTAACTGCCTTAGTGTTCTTATGTGTGCAATTTTAGACCGCCACATTGAACTTTGGAAGTGCACAAAATTGGAGTTATTTTAGGTATTTTACCTCACCCTTAATTGTTTAAATTAATTAGTATAATGTATGGAAGAGCACTGTCTACAAAAACATAGTCTTATGCTACGTTCACACTTGTCGCCTGTCGGGTCAGGATTTTAATCGGGTGTTCCAGTGGTAAAGTATTTTATATAAAGCTATTCACACTAGTCCGACATCGATTTTGTGTAGGCGCCGACGAGAAATGTCGGCTGTATTGCGAGCCCTCTACGACCGGAAAAAAATCGTGCCCGACCTCGCTCGCCTATGAGTAAGTAAGACGCTGTTCAGATTTGTCGGATGTCTGAGGCGATAATTTTCTCCCCGCTTCCCCTTTCAAGTAGATTTGTGTTTTGTTTTTAGCTTCAACGGGGTCCGACAACCGACTAGTGTGAACAGAGGCGCCGACATACGATTAAAATCCGGACTCGACAGGCGACAAGTGTGAATGTAGCGTTATGACTAGTTCTGTAGATAGAGCAGTGATTCTCAGCTACTGTGTAGCGGCACTTTTGTGTGCCACGAAATTCTAAAAGTGTGCCGCCAAATTTTAGATATAAAATAATATGATTTAAAATTTTTTAAACTTATTTTTTTCTGTGTGCCGCCGAATTTTGAAATAGTTAAAAGTGTGCCGTAACAAAAAAAGTTTGAAGATCACTGAGATAGAACATTATTGTACTAGGATCTTGTATTTTTGGTTAAATAAATATCTATTTATTGTAAAGTAAATTTCAATAAAACGCCGTATTTCGATGTCCCGATGCGAAAAGCTTTTAGATGTTATGACAAAGCGAAGCTGCAGATAGCGTAATTGGGATAGTTAGTTTACTGCCTCAAAGTCAAAGGACTGCGGATCGATTTTCACTTCATAAAACCAATTTCCGTCTTATCAAGAGGCTTATTGGAATAACTATTAATAGTTAGATCAGTGAATCTCAACTACTGTGCTGTGATACTTTAGTAAAACCGGCAAATTTTAGATTTTTTTATTTTTTTATTTTTTATTGATAGCCCAGCATATGACCACACTCCGCCTGATGTTAAGCTAAAGTGCAGTCCATGAGCATAGACAACTGTTACCACAGACAGATGTCCACTATGCCGGCTTGAGGAGACGAATGTGCTCTGTGCAAATTGACAGGGCACATTCCTCTCGTTATCCCGTTTAAGCTTGAATTTCTCATTAAAAGTATACTTATTATTAACTTGTTATTAATCCCTCAATAAACCTACTGTTGTTTTCGTAATACATATTATTTTATTTTACTTTCAAAATTATTATCATAAACTATTTGATAAGGTCCTTTTGTTGGGTGCACAGGAATCAGGGGGGCTACTCAGGCGCACTTCGGACGAAAATACGGACGTTTCCTACTCAGGAACACTTACGTAATCATTCACGAAATTACGGATTTTACAGCGACGTCACGACGGATAGGCCACAATGCTTATTTTACGGACATTTGACAGGACTTTTTACGGGCTTATGTGTCAAAATTCACATAAACTATAGAAGTGACGGCCGTATCACGAAACTTCGGATACGCCTGAGTAGTCCCCCAGATACGTGCCGTTACACTATTTTATACAGTGTATTTTTAAATTTATCTTTTTCGTCAAAAAAAAAGGTTGAGAATCACTGAGTTAGATGTTATTTTTGAAATGATCCTGTACAGTACAAACGTTAAAGTAATTAATTATGATAAAACTGAGTGGCAAAATATAATTTATGTTCTTGTGTCGTTACGAACAAAACGCGTATGTTTCCCGCCATCTGGTCTTCGTTTCTCGTTCACATTAATGCAGGCATCCATCAAAATCACGCCTCTGTTGCACGATAAAACATCCCTATTGCCGAAATGTAGGTAACCATCGACACTGGTATGCTTAGAGTAGCTTAAGTCGCAGATGAAATACAACTTTATTATTGTTTTCTTCTATATATGTATATACTAGCTGTTGCCAGCGTAATGAATGAAATGAAATGAAAATCGTTTATTAGCATACTAAAGGCTTGCACTTGCTCATCTTTAGACTCTATCGTGACTTCGGGAAGGCGTATGGCGAGAAGAATATCACGTAATAATGAAGATATAAAGTACTATGATTTTAACATGAAAAAGTAGTTATTGAGACATAACTGTAATAGTTAGACATATAGAATCGCATACTTTTTTTGTAGATATTGATGTCCTCTATAAAACTGTAGTACATCACTTTGCTGTATTGTCAATAATTTCCGCAGCGTACGCAATATAATGAATTTTTTTCACACTTCGGGTTACACTATTGAAGTTTTCATATGAATCCCTACCGTTTTTGAAAATATTCTATAGCCTGTGTTCATCAGAGATTTTTTACGATTCTAATAGTAAAAGAATTTTTCAAATCGGTCCAGTAGTTTCTGAGCCTATTCAATACATACAAACAATCAAATGTTTCCTCTTTATTATATTAGTATAGTATAGACTAAATCAATTGCTGTTCGTTTGTCTCGCTAGAACTCGAGAATGGCTAGATCGATTTGGCTAATTTTGATTTTGGTATATCTGTGGAAGTTCAGGGAAGGTTTAAGCGGTGAGAAATATAAATAACTATCTTGTACCCGCGGCTTCGCTCGCATTTAAGTCATTAAATAAGTATCAGAGATCATTTCAATAGAAATGAATCAATATAATTCTAAACAGCTGAAACTATAGTCAGTTGGAAACTATAGTAAAAATATTTTTTTCTTCACTAAAAAGTATCCTATGTTACTTTTAGTACCTCCAAAAATATGTGTACAAAGTTTCATGATGATCGGTTAAGTAGTAAAACGTAACAAACAAGCTCGCAGTCACATCTATAATATTAGTAGGGATAAGTAACGGAAAATACTAAAAACGACAATTTAATTATCCAATACAAAATTTTGGTTGTCAAATATTAATAGGTGCTTTTAGAAATTTGTCTGTTTCATAGCGTAATAGGAGGTATGGTATGTTTTGTTGGAATACAAAATAGTTCTGCACGTTGTAATTTAGTAAATAAATACAATTACAGTTTTTTAATATCTCGGATAGACGACTTAGCCAGGTAGTGTAGAGATCAATTTTGTTTAGAAAATTTTAGATTATAAAATCAGGAATTCAGCCCACCAAAGCCACCAGGTACAAACACTAGTTTATTTATAGTTTTTTAGCGAAACTTAAGTGTAATAAAATTGCTGATTAATACGGATTAAAAATATAATTATCACAATGCATTGTGTCAACAGAAAGACCAGAAGAAACAAGAAAGATGACACTGACAGACTAAACGTCAAAACGTCAAATCTTCTTAAATAAGTATTTTCGGCTTGTAGAATTGACCGCCACAAGTACTCCCCTCTCGGTAAATTCAGAAGAATATATATCTGGAAAGCGTATTTCTGCGGCCATTGATATGTTGTTACTGTCTTGAAAATACTTAACACATGATGTTTTCTTGATGAACAAAAGCATGCTACGTTTTGATGTTCTGGATGAAAGAAAGTAGCATTTTGAGTTGAATGATGTTTGCATTAACTGACTTAAGTACACGAACATGTTCTCTAAGTTTGAAAGCGAAGGTTTCCATATCCGTGGCAAAGTCTTCTGGCCAGCTAGTGAAGCGATTAATAATATTTAATAACATGTATAATGATTGGATGGTGGAAGAGGTCCAACAATATCCATAAATACATGAGAAAATTTGCAAGGCATAGGATCTTAACTGCCGATTCCGCTTCTTATGTGTTTTGATACTTTTCACTGGCCATGTTGTGAAGAGCTGATTCTGTTAGGCATTGTAGCGGCACTAAGCGCCCTGTAATCACCGTATATTAGATGACGACCAAGGGTTCTTAGAAATACCGAACTCAAAATTTGGCGTTAGCTTCATAACTTCACAAATAAGGTTATTTTCTGGTTGCGTTGTTCGAAAGTCGTTGGGTCACCACTTTTAGCGAAACTTAAGTGTAATAAAATTGCTGATTAATACGGATTAAAAATATAATTATCACAATGCATTGTGTCAACAGAAAGACCAGAAGAAACAAGAAAGATGACACTGACAGACTAAACGTCAAAACGTCAAATCTTCTTAAATAAGTATTTTCGGCTTGTAGAATTGACCGCCACAGTTTAACAGTTTCTGAAGATCTGAAGAGGATGCAGATTTCAGATATCATTTATTATTCTGAAATATAAAAAAAATTCAGATCAATTCTACTCATGAAATTGACATCATTTACAGAAAGCCGAATGAGCTTTAAAATTTAACATATAATAATAATAATATATAATAAGTATTTATTATATGTTATTATAATTAGAACACTAACTAATTGCATGCAGCTAGCTAGCATATGACGAAAAGAAATCACAAGAAACTCACCAATCATAGCCTCTACAATATAATTTATAATGTTGGTGATCTTTGAACAGTTCGCGACACGCAGCCCCCGATTTCCTTAGATATAATAGTAGCGGTTTGGGTGAGGCAATTTGTTACAGAAGCTGCGGTAATCAACGATTTTGCTAGGCTTACTATCTCATGACGTCATAACTATTGTAATTATAATATATACATATGCTTAAAGTTACTTTCATAGTAGCCTGGTATACAGTGATAATCAGATTTATATCTTACTAGCTTTTACCCGCGGCTTCGCTCGCATTTAAGTCATTAAACAAATATCAGAGATCATTTCAATAGAAATGAATCAATATGGTAATTATATTTTCTTGCTTGGCTGGGATTATCAATTTTTAATAATTACTACATACAATGTTTCCTAACCTCAAAAATTCAAATAGTTTTATACTGCATATATAAAAAAAAAACAGACGGAAATAAAAATAAATATAGAAAAAAAAAACCTCCAAAAATTTGTGTACAAAGTTTCATGATGATCGGTTAAGAAGTTGTTGCGTGAGAACGTAACAAACAAACCCACATTCACATTTACAATATTAGTAGGGATTTATTATATATATCAGATATATATATAGTGACACCCCGAGAGGTCTTATCAAATTACATTATAGAAAGAAGTAACAAAGAGTTTCAGAGAGAAAATAAATTTGGCAGCTAACGACATCTCAAACTCTAACGACTTGATTTGTCGTCTGAAGATTTGACTTCCATTTTCTTTGGGCCTTCCCCGAGGGCGTTTTCCGTAGACTACTCTTGTATTTCGACTTAAGCAATTAAAATATATTACTTTTTTTAAAAATTTTAATATAAGCAGATCTTATTAACGTAGTAGGTTATGTAGAAAATCGCAATTTTACAGGAACGAGATTTAAAGTTGAATGTTGAAAACAAAAAACAAAAGAACGGCAGTCGTGTTAGATATAGTCGTGTGAATTGCGCGGGAAAGTACGATTAGCAAATGATATAAAAATAAAGATGTTTTTGATGTGAAACATCTATTGGCGCGGGTATAAACCGGATCGTTGGCGTGGCGACGCTTGGTATACATGCAATCCATATGTAGTATACCTATATGCATATGATCAAATCTGATTAATTATTAGTGTATAAAGTTTGGAAAATCCAAATAAGCATGCCTTAAGCGCTCATGTCATACACGAATTTCGAGTTATTTCTGAAATCTATATCATTTAAGAAGTTTTCGAATTTTTAATTTTTGTATTTAATATAAATAAATGTTTCTTAAATAAATAGTCATCATTTTCTAAAAAAAATTCATAGTATTTAATTTTTTCAGCAATAATTAGTTCCTGTTGTAATCTTGTCTTTTATGCATATGACTTGAATAAACTCGATGTTTCACATCTGCCAGGCCTCCCGTGACAGCTCACATTTTATTTTTTTTTAAACCTGTAACACTATTTTATAAATTACTAGCTTTTACCCGCGGCTTCGCTCGCATTTAAGTCATTAAATAAGTATCAGAGATCATTTCAATAGAAATGAATCAATATGATCTAATCTCAAAAATTCAAATAGTTTTATACTGCAATATAAAAATGACAGACGGAAATAAAAATAAATATAGAAAAATTTCAAACAGCTAAAACTATCGTCAATTGGAAACTATAGTAAAAAATAATTTATTTGTTTTTTTTTTAAATAAAAAGTATATATATAAATAAAAATTGCAAAGTTTCGGTTAAGTAGTTGTTGCATGAAAATGTAACAAACAAACTCACATTCACATTTATATAGTAGGGAAGATTTCTGAAGGTATACGTATATCAGATTAATAGTTGATTTTCTAAGCCTATGAGTAATTTTTTATATATTAATTACTAATCAGCCCCAATTGCCCTAAACCCTAATGTGCCGTGCTCAGATGATCAGCTGTAGTCATGCCATCAATCACAAAACTGACAACTCAATCAATCATATTGTCAATTACTTTATTAATATCCGGGAATCTTCCTGTTACTTAAAAAAATATCCAGAAAAATAAGGTCGGGAAGGTCTGGACTACATATTTCATTTCTTACTAGCTTTTACCCGCGGCTTCGTTCGCATTTAAGTCATTAAATAAGTATCAGAGATCATTTCAATAGAAATAAATCAATGTGATTTCGAACAGCTGAAACTATAGTCAGTTGGAAACTACAGTAAAAAATAATTTATTTGTTTTTTTAATAAAAAGTATCCTATGTTACTTCTATTACCTCCAAAAATATGTGTACAAAGTTTCATGATAATCGGTTAAGTAGTTGATGCGTGATAACGTAACAAAGAAACTTACATTCTAATTTATAATATTAGTAGGGATATATGTACATCGCAATTTTATTGCAAAGTTATTTATATTATAGACTGAGATGAATAATCTTGGTTATGTATATGACGATCGTGATCTTTCTATTTCGCTTACGTGAAGACCTGAAACACACGAATTGCTTCGTACTAGCCGAATGGATACTAGACACGCTGACAGGATGTGTCAAGTAGACAGGAGACGTGGCTTTTGAAGACAAACTGACTAACAAATCCTGAGTCGAATTGTTAAAGTTTTGATGGTCATTAGCGATATGAAGGAGCTATGTTCTACGTTCGTGTTTATAATTATTTGTCTAGAACAGCGGTTCTCAAACTTTTTTAGCGAAGGAAAAAGCCTTAATATAATTATAAAAAACTGATTTACATGTATTTATGAATAATCGTATTGCAATGTAATATTACGTAATATTTAGTTGGAATATTTAGATATAACCTTATAATCTCCCTTTGGTAGTTATTTTTTGCAGCATTTTAGCCCTAGGGTTCCGCGGAACACACTTTGAGAATGGCTGGTCTAGAATATAGATGTCATGATGATGTCATATCTTTTATTATATTTTATATTATTTTAATTAATATTTAGAAATGTAAGATTAACGTGAAGCGCCAAGTCAAACCAACACTGGTTTTTGTCGCCAAGGCAACAAATTGTAATATTTATTTAAAAATAAACGTTCTATTTATTATTATTATTATATGTTACAGGAGTTAGCTTGTTGATTTGTTAGTAATGCACTAACATTTGCTCTATAAGCTATTTTCCAACCGATTGGTTGCAGATCAATCCATTGCATACATCAATGCATCACAATGCAATGGCGCATTAACCTTTGGGTACATACATTTGTAATAAAATCGTTATGCGGGTTACTGTTGTATTCAATTTTATTATTTTAAACCGTTATTTTAAAGACATGTTAGATGAATATCTTACAGATAAAAAAGCTTGGACATAATCTATGTCATTTTATGTTTACCCTTAGGTATACAATAGGATGACAATGACAAACCAACACTGGTTTTTGGCGCCAAGGCAGCAGATTGTAATATTTATTTAAAAATAAACGTTTCATTTATTTATTTGTTTTATTGGTGGAATGAATTGATGTTGGATACATCGTCATATGCTGGTTTTAATAAACCTAGTCGATGTGAACAAACTACTTTTTCTGTATTTTATTAGTGCATAAAATAAGGTAAAGAAAATAAAAGACTACTCTTTCTTTCAACAAACATTATTTTTATTTTCTTTAACTATTAGTAGAGAAGGCTGTAGATGCACCAACGAGGCTTTAACTAACTTGAGTTAACAAAAGCATAATAAAAATAACAGCTCAGTTCTGAAATTCAGTGTTTGTTTCGTTTTGAAAATACATTTCTCTTGGAGGGTATTTATTTATTGAACCTACCAACAAAATAATTTAATAATTATGATAATAAAACTGTCAGCTGTTATTATAAACCAAATTAAATTTCAATTATAGGATAGGACAGCATGCTCAAGATAATTAAAGGCAGTGTTAAGTTAAAAAAATAATGAAAATAATATTTGTAAAACAAAATACCACTGATAAATACGTATTTGAAATTTTATTAAAATTACAACTAAATTAAAAATAATTAAATAGTTTAAGAAACTAAAAAAACACGCGCGCTAGCTTTATCTCTTATATATCTTTATAAATCCTGGCGGTCCTAATAAGGATAATAGGAAACTGGTATTAAATTATTGCATTGTCATCGATCCTTAATACGTATGCAAAGTTTCAAATTTATCAGACTTCTGGAAATTGGTGAAAATTATGCTCAAAGATTCCGTTACATACATACATACATACATACATACAACCCAAGCTAATAAAAGTGTGTTAAAAAGTGTGTTAATAAAAAACACACGCAAACAATATTAATAAACGATTATAATTGAAATAAAAAATCAAATGACTATTCTATTCTCTCACATCAACCGCATCCTATTGACAATAATACAAGTTTAGTACAGCAATTAATAAAACTACATATTAAATTTAAAATGTTTAACCTTTAATTACTAGAGAAAACATTACGAACAACATGCCCAAGGGCGTTAAGTTCGCCTTTTGTAAAGTGCAAAAAAGTTTTAAATAAATAAATAAATCAACATCTTGTTATGAGCTTTTGTCCAGCTAAATATGAACAATTTTATTTACCTATTTATTTAAAAAATATGACGTATAGTATTTTAGTATAATATATATAGAGGGTAGTTTCTCAGTCTGCTGTCAACCATTAAAGGGCTTAGACGTGTTTGGTGTTTTTATTACAAATACCCACGCGCATATCTTACATTTTTAGCACAGAAATCGTTTCTCGGGTCACCTCTAGTAGATCCAATTCTGTACTCAGAACAAACACATCGCATACGAATCGTTTAAACTGAAGCACCATTTGCAAATTAGTTTTTCAAATTCTGCGCGTAAAATTGTGCGATCATCGCGGGTATAATTAAATTTTAGCATATGAAAGGGGCGGTTTTAAAAAAGTTGTGCTAGCTCAATTCCAATCATGGCCGCGAGAAAATTGCAATTTGATTCAATTGTATAAAAATAAGGACATGTTTGGATTGCCTTTATTGCATTGGAGGTAATTTAATTAGAATACGTTCACAAACGTTTTTATACATATAATAATAATAACTCTTTATTGCACACATTATTAGAGAATAGAACAAAAAAAAATAAAAATAAAAAACAATAGGCGGCCTTATCACTGAGTAGTGATCTCTACCAGCCAACCAACCTTTAGGTAGTAAATCGCGAATTTAATTGGGGTTAAGGGTGCAAAACAAAAACAAAATATAATATATACCAATGAATAATAAAAATATTAAAAAAATATACATAAATACATACATATACTACTAAAATAAGAATAAATATATAATTAAAAAATAATAATACATATAGACGTGCCTTTGCGACGCGAAATTTCATTATAAAGAAAACAATGTAATATTTGTGGCACAAAGCATATTTGTTAGGCAAGCTAGAGGTCTTCACGGGGTTAAGCTTCAGACGGGAATATTCGATAAATCAGGCTTAGAGCGGGCTCCCAGAATAACCGATAACAGCACTCGTTTATATGTGCTCACTTACTATAGATACTTTATACACTCGGTGCACTTTTATAACTAATTTTAAATATTTTAAATTAAGTCAGCTTATTACTGTGTTCATTTTGATAGTAACCTTAGAAAACATCAGATAGAGAAAGAGATAGCAACATAGTTTGAGAGAGAGAGAACGTTAAACAAAATAAAACAAAAGAGTCTTGAAAATTTTCCTTAATAATTTTAAAATACTAAAATTTTAATATCAGTGTATGTTTCGTTGCAATCACAAAATTGCTTTATGAAGCTTCGCCTACGTAACTAAGTAATTATCCTAAAAGGAAAAGTTTCAAAGGTTATAAAAATATAACTGCATATATAATTGTTAGAATAAATAAATATATATGACTGACTAGTCATAAAGATATAATATTACTTAACTCCGAAGCAAAATAGGTACCTATAAATAAAATAATAAATATAAATTCTACGAACCATACAAACCATCGCAACCGATAACGATAATGGTCCTCGTAGCAATTGCTACGAAAATTGTAATCTTTATCGTAGACGGGACGTCTACGAAAAGACGTAGCATCGTAGACGGATTAATTTTGTGTAAAAATTAAAGCGAGTTACAGTAATGGTGCATAGCGGAAGGCTTGGGCTTGGGCTTGGGCTTGGGCTTGGGCTGTCTGTCTCGTCGCCAACTCAATAAACTACGACAAATGCGACTAATCTTATGTTATATCTTAAACTATGAATAACATTATTTATGTAAGATAATTATTTAGACTTTACTATTGAAGAACACAGTATTGTATTGAATTATATTGTTTTGTGTCAAGTACTTAAAGCTTGGAAGCATTTCCAGGCATAAACAAAACAAATTCATTCATTTATTTAATGAAGGTCCGTTTCAGTGACCCGAAGTGACCTACCATCCCCCCTACTATCTATACTAATATAATAAAGAGGAAACAATTGATTGTTTGTTTGTATGTATTGAATAGGCTCCGAAACTACTGGACCGATTTGAAAAATTCTTTTACCATTAGAATCGTACATTATCCCTGATGAACATAGGCTATAGAATATTTTCAAAAACCCGGATGAAAATTTCAATAATGTAACTCAAAATGTGAAAAAAAAACATTATATTGCGTACGCTGCGGAAATTATTGACAATAGAGCAAAGTGATGTACTACAGTTTTATAGAGGACATCGATATCTACAAAAAAAGTCTGCGATACCATATGTCTAACTGTTACAGTTATGTCACAATAACTGCTTTTTCATGTTAAAATTTAAACTTCATAGTACTTTATATCTTCATTACTACGCGAACGAAGTCGCTGGCAACAGCTAGTCAATTATATTATTTCAAAGTAATTGTTTTTACTAATTTAAAATACTTTAAGCGGCTTACTATTGCGTTTGGTTTGATTATTTTTTGATTTGAAAGTTTTATATTTTATAATAAATGTGGTGGTATTAATCCATAATAAGTAATGGTTTAAATATAAGACAAATTTACAAGAAAAGTGAAATACTAATTCTGTTTAGGAATTAAATGAATTTTTAAGTCAATCGTAGTCATATATTTTTTCGTGGAACAATTTTTTTTTTATACAAAACTTCTAATAAAATTCTCGAGAGAAATCAACTACTTTCAAGAAGAAATTAATTTTTATAAAAAAAATCCATTTAAAGAAAAAAAAAATAGAATACTTTTTATTAAAAATAAGGTTGTAAGAAATGTAAAAGTTGGCTTGTTAATTTATAAAGATATTGAAATAATATTATTCAAGATTTTCATATTTCAAGCCTTTCGTTTAACTTTTGGTTTCATTGTCAAATATGTATTTAAAGCTTTCTTTGTTAAAAATACATATAAATTTTTATATTTTCAAAGCTAAAGAAAACTAAATCAGTAATAAAATATTTTCACATATTTCATACGATAAGACTAATGCACCGGAACGAATGGACTGTCGTTTAAAAAGCGGTTCAAATGGCGTTGACACTAGGAAAATAATTCTCTAGTTGTAATAAAACCTTCAAAACTTGAATTCGTTTTTAAAGGAATTATTTATATATTGTGTGCAAAACAGATTAAAGAGTTGTAGGCAGAGTGATGATGGCATTAGCCCAGTATGCCGTCCTGGGGAAGTACCACCACTTTCAAGCGGAACACCCGTGAAGTAACCTAGTTGCATTTCGGGATCAGCTTGGAAGTAGCCGGGATAACGAGAGGAGTGTGCCCTGTTGATTTGGACAGAGCTCATTCGTCTCCTCAAGCCGGCATAGTGGAGTCCACTGTTGTCTATGCTCATGGACCGCACTCTAGCTTAACATCAGGCGGAGTGTGGTTATATGCTGGGCTATCAATAAAAAAAAAAGATTACAGCTGAAATGAAAGAAGAAAAGAAGAAGACGAAACTACATCTAGAAGAACCAAATTTTATGAATATAAAAATTAGATCTTTTAATAACAAAACAATTTAATCTGCAATACATTCAAATATATAATTAATCATTGTTTTGTAAGGAAAAAAGTTGTTCTTGAGAAGATTCTTCTACTAAAAGTATGCAAAGAAGGGTATGAATCAGTGAAAGTTAACAATACAAATTTGTAAATAGCAAAAACTTCATCACCGTTTACTCACTCACACTAAAAGGTCACTCTTTTCTTCCTAGGTCAAAACTGTAAGGTCATTAAGGGAGACAAATTGACCTGGTCATTAATCAGCTTTTTGCCTTTCTCGAGCTGACTGATCCCCTTGTCTAATAAAAAAAACTAATGGGAGCTTTAAAATGGATATGAAGGTACACATAAAAAAGGTTTTAAATACCTATTATGTTAGAAGTCTACGAAAACATTGAACTTAAATAAACAATGTTAATTAAATATTAAATTTATTTTGCATATAAACAAAAGGTAGAAGTAACACAACATTGGCTTGAGGCGTTCAAAATACATGTTTTCAACAAAACACGTCTAATTTGGAATATCTTAGGAACTTATAAACAAAAGAAGCGAAAAATAATGAACTTGAAAAGGCTTCAGGCGAAACATTTACGTATAAATGTTACAGTAGCCCTTATACCTGTTTATGCGGAAAACAATCTGCTTCTGACAGTTAACTGTTGCTAAAACTTATATGTTTAAA
>JAPWLS010001017.1:0-30962 GCA_028551675.1 Tineola bisselliella | reverse complement strand
CAAGAAAAGTTAATCAATAAAATCTTTAATCATATTTTGTTATAATAATGATCATTATTATTTTTTCATAATATATCCGTTTGCATGCAAAAATTATCGAAGTTGAAGTAATTAGAGTAAGTACATGTACTCACACTGTGAGGGATATTTTGTTGTCTGCCGGAATGTTATAACCGGCGAAAATGTCTGCCATTTAAAAAATAAGCTTGTAATATAAGTACAAATAACATATATAAAAATCAGATTTGGTAAAATAAATCTAAAAAATTTTTTTTTTTGAATTTTCAAAAGTGTCTGCCAGGAGGTTAATACCCTCCAAACTGTCTGCCATTTTGTTTTTTGGTTGCAATAGTTGTACTCTTTGATGTGTCCAAACGGCAACTTTGGTAAAATGAATTTGATTTTGGTCTAATTTTCGTACCTGTCTTACCTGAGTGACGTCATACCTACCTTCGCTGGGCTTAGTGACGCCCCATTTCATGTAAGGTAGGTATGGCTGTACGATTGACCAAAATATCAGCTTTGGTAAAATGAATATGGTCTGCCGGGTACTGGCTCTTAGACTATTAAATCTACAAGTTTGTTTCTTTACATAAATCTTTTTTTAAATTATATTTTGTGCCTAATGTGTTGATACCCTTAACCTAACGCCCATATCTTTAATTATACTAACTTATATAATACTTTATAATGCAAATGTCAAACTAATTGTACTTCTACTTCCAAATAAATTACACTATTATATAGTATTAGCACCTTATACGCGAGCTTCTAAATTAAATGCTTCAATAAACCAACACGTTTGTAATTAAGTCAAGACAGACGCGTTCATAATGAACAGTCGCATATTAGGGAACGAAATTGTCACGTGTAATTGGACAGGGAAGTGTGCTATGAACGTTTTTTAGTATACAATCTTAAATTTGGCTCAAAACTGAGGAGATTTCTATGTTTAATTAGATTTTAAAAACATCTAAATAAAAACGATAAAATATTGTCGGGATATCACCACTTACACTATACTAGCTGCTACACTAGCTGGCATTAATAACGTCAACGGCTTAAAGTTACTATTTACTACATATCCAATACTGCCAACCAAAATAAAACTGTTTTCTTCATATCATTGACTAAAATCTCAGCTAAGCAAAAGTAGTCCATACGCGCCGTAGTCTGATCAAGCCATACATATTAAAATAACGATCAATAGAGATTATTTCAATGTATTTGTACCGCGTGCACAATCTCCTAAAATATCAAACCCTTATTATTGTAGTAAACAAAGTAGATTCACCACGTCACTACATTTCATTATGTTAAAGCTGTCTTTTGGATATTTACGTCACGTGTGAAATTAGAAATCACAACAGTCTTTTGTTTAGTTATAATTCTGTATTTAAATTAGTATTTAGAGATGTATTGTATTGATTTCTAATCGACAGCGGACCAGCGACAAACGAGGAAGCGGTGGTGTTTAGTAAAAGTCTGCTGAACTGATGAAAGGGTGTAGTATGGAAAATGTTTCCTTAATTAAATTTTATGACCTCATCGCAGTAGACTTCTTGGTAGTCGTAAATTTCAAAAGATCACTTTAACTGGTCGAGGTTTAAAGATTTCATGATTCGCTGAAAATCCCTCAGGACGGAGACCTTTCCGCCTGAGTTCACTTAGCTTAAGTAATACTTCGTCCATGATGACCTATTTCGCTTTTAAAAACTTTGTTTTAGTATGATATTTTGTAATAGTATGTTTATGTAAATAATAGTGTTATCTGGAATCAATTATAATAATTGAACCTATATAAAATTATTGCCAGTTAACTTTTGGTAGAATGTAATCAACGGTGCCGCTCGCACTTCATAAAACAAAATTATTAAATACATGCACAAATTGTTACAACTATTTAGTAAACAAAAGAAAGGAGACGAATTAGTATTATATAAAAAAAAAACACAATGATTTGAATATTCAATTCAAATAAATATTTATTCGTGATATTAAATAATATATGTATATTATACATACATATATTATTACGATAATTAAAAAGTAAGCATTTGTTTTGTGTCTAGGATTTATATGTTTGTATATATATGCATTTTATTTGTAATTAAATTTAATATAACCTAATAAAAAGTTAGATCTAACAAAACAATAACATTAAACGTTATCTTGTGAAAAAATCTAGTTGTTATTTGTATTACTGACTAATAAAGATTTCTCTTTGCAATCGTTTTGTTCTTTTTATGGAGCTACAAATATCCCACGTCCTTCGGAAATCGTACTCTGACCGCAGAGCGGTGGAAAATTCGTATCATTGACTAGTTAGTAATAGAAGGATTAATTTTGTTATTGCTACGTTTCGAGGAGTCCCCATTGACAATTCAGTTTTGGCGTCTCCGTGGCGCTGTGATTGCCTATAATCTATATATATAAAACTCAAAGGTGACTGACTGACTGACTGACTTAGTGATCTATCAACGCACAGCCCAAACCACTGGACGGATCGGGCTGAAATTTGGCATGCAGGTAGATGTTATGACGTAGGCATCCGCTAAGAAATTTTGATCAATTCCACCCCTAAGGGGACAAAATAGGGGATGAAAGTTTGTATAAATCTTATTAGATTTTCGACTGATTGAACTGAAATTAAAGATTGGAGTTACTATGATGAAGACGTTTTTACACACGCTAAACAAAAATATAGCCGCAAAAACTATACCTAATTAATAATAATACTTCTTAACGGGAGCGAAGCCGCGGGCAACAGCTAGTAATTAATATATTATGGTAATAATACTGGCATTTGTTTCGGGTGTCGGTGTTCTATGTGCAAGTAGTCCTTAACCTCACACTCATAGCATAAGTTATCCCATGCATGGGCGTAGCTGTAACGTTCCTAATGAAACCCAAAAAACTTTAATTATCTAGGTACTACCTACAATACTTAATTCCGTAAGAAAGTTCACATTCGACAGTCGTCAGTCGATACAAAAAATACAGATACAAGATGCTATAGGGTGTCAGTGTAACCTTTTTGTATGAAAAAATTAACCGGGGTAAGACCGGGTATAGTTTGCTAGTTACGTATTATATTAGACTTCTGCCCCACCCTACGCCCATGATCCCATGAAAGTAATAATAATAAATTTAAATAGCCACTAAATATATTAGAATGGAAGTTATGTAATAAATAATAGAATACAAACTTAAAGCAATAGTTAATTGTTATTTTCCTTGACAATTGCAATTAGGCACATCTGTTATTGCTTAACCGCCAACTCTATGTCATTCAAGGTTATGAACTCGTTTGCGAGCTAATTACACTTCTTTGGTTTCACTTTAATTGCTTCCCCTGACCCTTTATTAAAATAATAATGACACAATTCACTTTAAAAATATATACTCAAACAAAAAAGGCTAACAGTTTTAAAATTAGAAAAACAAATTCACCATTCACCGCCTCTGTTATTTGTGACCGACCATCAGTGTGACCTAGTCGCATTTCATATCTGTTTCAGGCCTGAATATTATATGTTTCAGTTGTCCTTGTCCTGATATTCATGCTAAAGGATGTTCTAGTTAGAGGTTAGGTCATGTATTTATCATTTATGATTATTTTTATTATCAGATGAAGCGTGGTCACGTACTGAGTTATTTTAAAAAGGGTTAAAAGGGTCTTGAAAAGGGATGTTTTTGGATCTCACTTTCATATTAAATAATTAAGGCAATAAACTTACTAAGGGATTAATTTTACAAAATTTATTAAATATAAATAATATTGGTCGTTAGTTACCGCACTCGAGAGGTTTCTTAAACGCATTATTTGAGGGTAGAATTATATAGCAGTTTGTCATTTGTTTAAAATTTAGTTTTAGTTAGTGTACTAAATGAAGCCCTCGTGTGGGGATTTTAGTAATTTTCTAAAAGCTCGAGTTAACAACCAATGAAAATAGGATTATTAGAAAATAAACAATGATAAATTATTTCTAAATTTTATTTCTAATTAATATCTAAATAGAAGAGTATACGAATCCAACTAATACGCATAAATACAAGAAAAATGACTCGACAAATTAACGAATATTTATTGTACTATATAACTTACATAAAAAATGGACGGAATAGAAACATAAATTAATCTAATCATACATTTAATAAAGTCTAATGTTGAAGTATAACTTCGCGTTCTTAATTAGTTTATTAATACACAAAGCAATAATGAGAAATTCCATGCTTTGTGTACGGAGTCTTAAGTGAATGAAAGGTGGTAAAGAAACTTAAATGATAAGAAACATGTTGTTCATGGAGTTAAAGCTTAGAATGAAATGTAAAAGTCTGATACTTAATTATGATTATTCTAAGTTATTGTAGTACTGACAAATAAAATGAGTATTGAATTTGATAGTGCTTTCTTAGAAGAAAGGCGTAAGTGGGAAAGAACAATGTGTAAAATGTATAAACATTTAGTAGTTTTGTTAAACAAATGCAGTTTCTATTTTCAGTTTTTCGAGAGAGAGAAAGTGCAGCCTATTTCTATCCTATTTCTTCCAAAAATAGTACAAAATGAGTTATGATAAAGGCAGTCAGTTTAATGATTTGTTCAGTAAAATTACATTGAATTTAAAGATGGAGAATTTCTAATAGGAAATTTTAGTTTCTAGGTCGAGGGCGACCTCCTTGCTGCACATCCTGATAGTCTACATTACTTTGCCTTTGAGTTGGACGCTGTTGACCCTGGAGTGAAAATATAAAGTTATTTATTGAATTGGTTTATATCCATACAACTTAGACCCAAATAATTACAGTAATACCCCGCTTTACGCGACTACGTTATGCGCGGTTTCACTATAACGCGAAATTTAAATTTCGCGCTCAATTGCCCCGCATTACGCGATAGAGTGCGTATAAACATAATGTAGTCATCAACTTCTCTAAAGTCGCGGGAATTTCAGTTTCAGGAAGTTTTTTCTGGAACGTATCACTCGCGTAAAGCGGGGCATTACTGTATTTAGTTACTATAGATAATGTTGTTCGTACATTTTCTTATGGTATTCCAATTAGAGATTCATAAGCAGATAAATACTATAGATCTTTATAGTAATACATAGTTGCTATTTAGGACTTTAGGAGACTAGTGTGTTCCATCTTGCTTGATAGCAAATATATCTCACTATACCTGCCTAATTATATACTAATTAAAAGAAAAAGTTTTTTAGACAATTACCTGTCGTAATTCCTGAGAAGGTTCCTCTTCTGGTGGGGGAGGAGTGGTGGTTGGTACATCACATTCTTCTGTGGGTGGCACCACGCAGCGGAGGGAACGCCTGAATTAATTTAACTTTTCTGATTACAACTTTTTCGCAAACTACTAACATACAATACTTTCAATGGATTGTGGTTTGATTTGAAAAAAATCGCATCCATAGAACAACGACGGGCTAATATAAAGTTTTTAAATTAGTTTGCGATTAGTTTAAATTTAAATATGATGTTATACTTTCTATGTTCGATTTTTAAAACAAAAACGCTTTATGTTAACTAAAAACCTTTCGAATGCGTTGCGGTTTGTCTTTAACCACGATAGCTGCAAAGCGTTCGAATTATTTTTTAAAAATACGTATTATTTTTGACCATGTTTTTATTAACAACTGACAATTGTGTATGACATATCCATTATTCAAAAATCAATTAAAATTATCTTAAAAGGTGGCTATGCAACCTTTTTCAACAATATTAATACGAAAATGCATACAATATAGGAATATTATTTTTAAAGTATACTAAATTGTGATTCTGATTTCCACAATGTAAGTAATAGGAAGTATGGACGCACCTGTCAAATACAAGCATGGCTGGGCAGCGTTGTAGACGAGGATATCCACCCTGGCATTGCCAATACCTATTACAAGATTTACCCAGAGGTACATTGCCATTAGGATCGTCGTTGCAGAGAGCTAAAAATAAAATTGTAAAGGGCATGTTAGATCAATATGTTGTAGGGTCTACAAAATCGCAATTTTACAACAGAGCGATTTAAAGTTGTCATTGTGCATAGTTTGTTATACATATATATAGTTTACTTATATTTATGTATTTTATTTATCTAAATTGCATTGCTCAACATTATTACTGCTTCTTCTATGACAATTGGCTATCTGGAAGAAATTACTTTTAGTGATAAGATCGCCAATTGCTTTAAATCTGTTTCCTATGAGTTAATTTGTATCAGCATTATTATTATTTTTTAAAGCAATAAAGTATTTATTATTATTATTTGTTTGTGTATATTCTTCGCTGTTGTATCGAATATTACAGAAAACATTGATTACTTTTTTCATGAATTGAAGAAATATATTTTGAAATTATTTCAAGAAAAAATTAGTTACAAAAATGTTAGACCTAGTTTATATGCAATGGCCTGTCTAAACTAACCTAGTATGGCGATTAGGACTAAAACAGATATATTTTAATAAGAAGAAACTTTGTTGTTAAAGTAATATCAAACATTTATTCCTTTAATAATAATGTGTATGTATTGTAATTTGTTGATTTACGAAATGTATAAATACATTTTATCGCTAAAAGGTGTCATTGAAAAATTGTAAATTTATATTAAGGAGCAGAAAAAAGTAATGTAAAAGTAAAATATAGCTACGTAATTTAAAATCAACAACTCGTCATTCTATTGTAACATAAGATTGTAAAAATAATATCAGTCTGTTTTATCCTCTATTGAGATTAAATTATGAAAATAATTAAATTTAGAATGTATTTATTTTGATTATAAATTAATTTACATATATTTATTTAGGCATAAACAATAGTAGGAATATATAAATGTATTTTTTCCTATATCAAATTTCTTATGTTTGGCAAGCAAGTCGTATTTTTGCTCATAGCAACCCACCACCAGTTTGATTTTTACGAAAATATACAAAGAAAATGCCGAAAGCTTTTAAAAGTAATAACTATGATAATACAACCAAATAAAAAGAGATATCAATACAAATATAATCAAAGAACAACGAAAAAAAAACAACAATTGAATCTTTTTGTTATATTTTGTTTTTGTTTGTTTCTTTTGTTTTCTTTAGGTGCTGAATGATTTTTAAATATGCAGCCGTCTCGTGATACAACTCGCTTGTGAATAAATGATCAATTAGTGTTGTTTACGTACAAAATCATGTCTGTTAGATTTGATTCAGGATAATGTAAGTGGATGGCACACGGGTTGTTAATATAGTATTAATCAATCAAGTTGGCAATCTGTCACGTGTTCGCGTGGTGAAAGCTCCAATGAGTGATGATTAGATGACTAGTGCTGTTGATAAATGATCAGCAGAAAGACACTTTCTAATGTGCAGCTTATTGTTTTAAAGGAACCGTTTAGTAATGCGTTTGGATATTAGTGTGTCTTTGTTTCTCACTTCATTTGTTTTATGATAGACGTTAGTTTATTTTTTAGCAATGACTAATTATATACATGAGCACTGTGCTTTTGTTTATTTGAGTAAAATTCTTTTAAAAAATGTTTGTCTGTCTTTCAATCATTTAAACTACAGGAAAAAGTTGGAATTTTATTGTTTACAGAACCTTTAACGTTTTTCTTTGAACTTTTATTAAAGAACATGAGGATAAATATCTGGTTTCAAATTTTGACACGGATTTTAAAAATAGAATACTATATTTTGTCAAATTAGGTCATTTAGGGTCAGGGTCTATGATTGTGTTTTTATTTGTTGATTACTCACGATGTTTCTGGCACCCGTCTACATTCTCTGGCCAATCACAGGAGTGGGCATTTTCGTTATATAAAAGCCCTCCAATGCATAACTGTTCTGTTGCTGTACCGTTCCAGCAAGTCCAGTATCTTGTACAGGATGTTTCGTGACCGAAGATGCCATATAACCAATCGCAGTGTTCTGTCCCAATTGGTGGATCTGAAATTGTGGAAATGTATTAACCCTTTCGCTACGAACGCATTCTCCGGCGCGCTACTCTCGCTGAGTGAGCCGCCGCGCCAAAAGTGTGCATTCGCGAAATAATTGAAATTTAGAAGTTTATCAATAATGTAATCAGAAAACACAATTTTATAATATAATTTTGTATGATAATTTTCAAAACACGGGCATACACAAAGTCCTACCTCACATGTTTTACATTGATAATGTGTTTGTCGTTGGACACCATTCTTAGTACAAACAACACACTTTCTTAGTCCACTTTTTCGTTTTGTCTTGGAGATAACAAATATACTCTGCTCACAAAAAATCGCGGGTGACTATAGTCACCGCTCGTAGCGGAAGGGTTAATAAGGTCTAGACTAGAAATAAAGTCAGTATTTAAAGTTAAATGGACCCTGTTACGAATTCACTCTGGGTTTTGCTATTTTACATGGGAAAATACTGCACATATGACTTTTTAACATTAAGGATGAATCTGTCATTTTGCCTCTAGAATTCCAAGCGAATTTATCATTAAGTTGGGTGACGAATTAGTTTGCTTAACTGTATACTTATCCAACTTTTGAATTCTAAAGCGAAGTTCTTATCGTAATGTTAACGTTTGAGCTCCTTAAATAGAACTTCTTCTTTACTCATGTGAACGGTTCCTTAAGTCTGTTTCAAGATATGCTTAATGCAATCTATGGGCTTTTGTTACCTAAATCAGATTTTTCAAAATTTCAAAATGAACACAAACTCACTTATTTGAACTTTAGGATATTCGCAATAATTAGACCTCCAGGGGTAATCGCAGCCTTCCGTCACTCCTCTATGTTTCCCAGCGAAGACGAGACCGTTCGGGCAGTCATACTGCACGGACTGTCCATCGTCACATTCCCAATATTTGTCGCAGTATTTGTCGTCTCCCACCACACGGGATTTGGTCTTGCATGGATCCTCAACTTGGGTGCATGCAGCTAGAGCTATGCAGGCGAAGATTGCTGTGAAAAGAGTAACATATTGTCACTGAGCTAAATATGTTAGAAAAGGTAAATTTGTAATGAGATTTTGATCGGGGAGAAGGAGATTTACTAATCTTATTATATAATTCGTTAATTTTAAAAATATCTAATAGCTTCCGAATAGTTTTAGCCAATACATATTTTTAGTAATTTATTACAAGAAATTGTGGAATCAGGCTAAGCTACAGCAGAGTGTAGAGGTCGCAACTGCTGTCCTCAGATGAATTAAATCAATTTGTCGTTTTTTTTACATGAGGGCTTACGTGTGAATTAAAATTTTATGATTTCTTATTGGGCTACTGCCCGAATACTCGACATTGTCTTTAATAGATATCTGAGACCATTAATAAAAGAAGAACAAGAAGAAGGAGAAGAAGAATTTTCGTCATATTAACATTACATAGGCATAAGACGCGAGCAATGAATAGGTAGATTTAATTTCAAATTGTTTATATCAAGTTACATTTTCAATGGACTTGTAAATGTAGCCATGGACTCCAAATAATATCTCTGCACATCGAATTGTGTGTCCTTGTATTTCGAAAATGGCAAAACTTTCTTGTTTGGTTATTTACATTTTTATAATATTACTAGCTTTTACCCACGGTAAAGTGGCAACTAACCACAAAAATGACACCTAGCCTCAAAAATTCAAATAGTTTTATACTGCATGTATAAAAATGACAGACGGAAATAAAAATAAATATAGAAAAATTCCAAACAGCTGAAACTATAGTCAATTGGAAACTATAGTAAAAAATATTATTATTATTTAATAAAAAGTATCCTATGTTACTCCAAAAATATGTATACAAAGTTTCATGATGATCGGTTAAGTAGTTGTTGCGTGAAAACGTAAGAAACAAACTCACATTCACATTTATAATATTAGTAGGGATTCTTTAGGAATATTTTGCACCAAACAAGTTTTATTGCTAGTTGCTTTTAATAGGAAAACTTTCCTGTTACTGCTGCAACAATTCACAAAACCAGTTTTTAACATTAATAAACAATAGAATAATATCCAATCTAATTTATAAAAAAAAACTAACCGAAGCGCGTCGAAATAAAACTATTTTCAATTTGGAATAAATTAATAAATTGTTTGGAAATATTTTAGCAACGAATGCAAATAGCGTATATTTAAAATACAGATGGCGTCTTCATAATAATAATCTGGGGACGTGATTAATCTTTTTTGGTTCTTTCAAAGGTGATTTTCTGCAGTTATTGCTCAAAAAGGATCGTCTTACCTTACCTTCCGGAAGGGCTTTCGTCATAAGCCGCATTTTCATACTTTTATGTACAGATAATATGATTTTTAAATATAATAGGACATTTATCATTAAATTAATTTCTATAATAAACACTTTGCTTGAAATATGCCTTACGGAACCTTTAGAAGTACAAAACTTTAAGGAGCTATATATTTAGTTTTTATAACTTAGAGGCCATCGGACAAAGAACAATTTTTCTTACGAATTTTCCGAGGTATTTTATTTAGTTTTTAATTATTTACAATCAAAATTAAATAGTTAAATATATAATTAAGTATAATATTATATATTTTTCTTGTCCCTACTTCAGTTAAAAGCTTGGTATCATTAAAATTTTAGATAACAAAGATTGGGATCCCGAGAGAAGTGGAGCTATTCAACAACCCTTACATAATTCTACTTGTGATTTTTTAAGGAAGGAAATGTCTTTCTGAATACCTCTCTTTCTATTCTCTGTTTTCATTATAATAATGGGTTCTCTAATAATTTTTTTATGACGTGGAAATTCGAACACGCGATTTCTACCACAAAATTCTATGACATATTAAAACATGGAATTACTTAGAGATATTATTATATATTATACTAGCTTTTACACGCGGCTTCGCTCGCATTTAAGTCATTAAATAAGTATCAGAGATCATTTCAATAGAAATGAATCAATATGATTCCAAACAGCTGAAATTATAGTCAGTTGGAAACTATAGTAAAAATATTTTTTATAAAAAAAATATAAAGTATCCTATGTTACTTCTAGTACCTCCAAAAATATGTGTACAAAGTTTCATGTTGATCGGTTAAGTAGTTGTTGCGTGAAAACGTAACAAAGAACAACGATAAGCCGGCACCAGTGGGTGGACCCGCTCTTCACTGCTCGAGGAAAAATAAGAAAAAAAATATATCTCAATTTTTTTTGAAAATATTAAGTAAATTTTGAAATCCTTCGAAAATTGACACCCTATATGATATTTTCAAGTGCCACGACCACAAATTTACAAATATTTCAGATTTTTTTTTTGTATCGGCAACCTAAGTAGTACTGCTATCCATTATAACCCTTACAAATTTCAGAATGCCTGTAGTTTTTACACAAAAATAAATTAAATTTCTTTTTTTCCCTAAAATTTTGAAAGATTTTTACCTTCGGTCCACTTTAAGTCATCGTGGTGTAAAAAAAAAGTATGGACACTACTATGGCAAGTTTTTTCAAAAGTTGACGCAACTAACCAAGATTCCTAAATGGTATAATACTCTAGGAAAACTAATCACAAAAAAAAATATGCCTGTCATTTCTAAACAAGAATCAATTTTGAAATCCTTCGAAAATTGACACCCTATATGATATTTTCAAGTTCCACGACCACAAATTTACAAATATTTCAGATTTTTTTTTTGTATCGGCAACCTAAGTAGTACTGCTATCCATTATAACCCTTACAAATTTCAGAATGCCTGTAGTTTTTACACAAAAATAAATTAAATTTCTTTTTTCCCTAAAATTTTGAAAGATTTTTACCTTCGGTCCACTTTAAGTCATCGTGGTGTAAAAAAAAGTATGGACACTACTATGGCAAGTTTTTTCAAAAGTTGACGCAACTAACCAAGATTCCTAAATGGTATAATACTCTAGGAAAACTAATCACAAAAAAAAATATGCCTGTCATTTCTAAACAAGAATCAAATTTCATAAATTGTTGTTGTTGCTAGTGATCACTTTTACTGTGTAGTTATAGGTTTGTTGTTGAAAAATGTTGATTGAATTTTGATTGTTTTGACAAATAGTAATAATTTTACATTTATTTTATTAATTAAAACTTGCATTTTTTACATTAAAGTACCTAAATGTACATCGTTTTAAAAAAGATCGTTTTATTTGTCATGCATATCTTCCACTATTGATATGATCCGCAGCCTGAGTGATTTTTTGGCGAAGCTCGTCCAATGTTGAGTAGGAAATGGGTTTTGAGTAGACCCTTCTTTAAGACAACCCCAATAGAAGAACTCCAGCGGGGTGAACGGGTGGCCATAAGTTAGGACTAAGTCGCCCGATCCAATGCCCTGGATACTCTCGGTCTAAGTATTCTCGCACAGGACGGGCAAAGTTGGTATCCATCATTTTGAAGCCACGTTTTGTAAATCATTTATGGGAACATCGTCTAATAATTCTGGCAAGTCATTTTGTAAAAAGTTTAAGTAACTATTACGAAAACGATGTAGAGCATGTATTAATGCCAGTGGCAAACAATTCGAACATTTAGGTACTTTAATGTAAAAAATGCAAGTTTTAATTAATAAAATAAATGTAAAATTATTACTATTTGTCAAAACAATCAAAATTCAATCAACATTTTTCAACAACAAACCTATAACTACACAGTAAAAGTGATCACTAGCAACAACAACAATTTATGAAATTTGATTCTTGTTTAGAAATGACAGGCATATATTTTTTTTGTGATTAGTTTTCCTAGAGTATTATACCATTTAGGAATCTTGGTTAGTTGCGTCAACTTTTGAAAAAACGTGCCATAGTAGTGTCCATACTTTTTTTTTACACCACGATGACTTAAAGTGGACCGAAGGTAAATATCTTTCAAAATTTTAGGGAAAAAAGAAATTTAATTTATTTTTGTGTAAAAACTACAGGCATTCTGAAATTTGTAAGGGTTATAATGGATAGCAGTACTACTTAGGTTGCCGATACAAAAAAAAATCTGAAATATTTGTAAATTTGTGGTCGTGGAACTTGAAAATATCATATAGGGTGTCAATTTTCGAAGGATTTCAAAATTGATTCTTGTTTAGAAATGACAGGCATATTTTTTTTTTGTGATTAGTTTTCAGGCATATTTTTTTTTTTGTGATTAGTTTTCCTAGAGTATTATACCATTTAGGAATCTTGGTTAGTTGCGTCAACTTTTGAAAAAACTTGCCATAGTAGTGTCCATACTTTTTTTTTACACCACGATGACTTAAAGTGGACCGAAGGTAAAAATCTTTCAAAATTTTAGGGAAAAAAAGAAAATTTAATTTATTTTTGTGTAAAAACTACAGGCATTCTGAAATTTGTAAGGGTTATAATGGATAGCAGTACTACTTAGGTTGCCGATACAAAAAAAAATCTGAAATATTTGTAAATTTGTGGTCGTGGCACTTGAAAATATCATATAGGGTGTCAATTTTCGAAGGATTTCAAAAGACTCATGGTTCAACATTTAGTGTGGAGCAAAGCAGTAAATTCGTCGTAAGGGAATATTGATGCTAAAAGCTTTTCGCAATGAAAGTTTAAGTGATAAATGCATTTATTTTATAAATCTAAATAAAGTTTAGTATAGCTTTAATTTTAGGTTAACTTGTACCAAAATTTCTTCAACACTGTATCATTCGTGATTTCTGACAGAATTTGTTTGTTGTTGCTTTATCAAATTACCAGATTGTTAGGTGGAGTACGGTCGTACGTCCTAATACGGTTGAAAAAGATACCAAGTTAGACGTCTATTAGATAGTTGTTCGTGTATTGATTTGTTCACATAACAACAATGTAGGTATATGCATCTATAGATAGCTTTGAACTAAGCCCTTTGAGTTCATAGTACAACGTAAGAATAAAAGAAGCAATGTACCTTAAAATAAGAAACAGAAGGTAGAATGTTTTCAAAACAAAGTCGGAGAAAATAACGTCTCATTTCAAGCTTGATTTATTTGATATTTTATATGTTTGTTTGGTCGGAAAATATTGGATGAATACACTACGTTTTATTTCTCATAGCTTCTGATTGGTTATTTTAATCGTGTTCTTGTTTAATATAATGGTAATTGGTTGCGTAAGTTCGTGTCTGATTTAAAAATGGAACTATCGAGCGTGTAGAATTCTTCATTGCAATATATTGCATAGTTCTGGGAGTGGGGCATTAGGAAATAAATCTGCATCTTTTTAACACAAACATTTACTACAATCTTGTTAGTTAATGTAGTAATATAGGTATGTATATATACGTATTAAATATGATACTCTGTACTGTGTTTATCAGGACGAGGACAAGACCCAGGCCCAGAACACCACTTTTAAATATTATTTTTAAAAAGTATTTATTTTGACTAGGTATCAAACTCGTAATAGAATCGCGTCACTGTAGCCATATACGTCCATGTAAATTATTTTAAAATAACTATCATCAAAAACAAAACAATACGTAACTAAAACCAAAAAATAATGAGAAAACGATGTGACTATTTTTTTTACAAAGTTACGTCTCTACATTTCATAATACGTTAAACGTTACGTATTTGTTAGTTACATAAAATTAGTCATAGAAGCAATATGAACTCATAACTGTTTGTTTTGTCTGTTATTTTTATGATTCAAAACTAAACTCCCGTGTTAGATGCAGAAAAATATATAAAAATTTTCATTACGATCACAAACAAAAGGAACGAGTTTCTTCTTCTTTTTCTTTATTTAAAGATTTTCTGTTCCTTCAATGTTTCAATAGAACAATTTATTTATTTTTTAAATTAACACTAGAACCACCAACCGATCAATATGACCGGTTTTAAAAATTCTTCACAAGACTTTTATGTAAAACCTTACTCATTATTTTTTAAATATGTCATGACTTTTTCTAAATATATGTGTTCATGAACACCATATATTTAACACTTTGCAAGCACAAGTTATCCGGTCATTATGACCGGTTGGTAGTTCTAGTTTTAAAAAAAGCAAAAACGACAGCCCCTATGACGAAGGGGTTAATATACCACTATGTTACATATATATATATATACATAGAACGTGATGTTACATAGCGTATTACGGACAAAGATAGCTGCACAAAGACTTTTAAATTAATTAAGTCAGCGATTGAATTCATATATTAAAGATTTATTCCAAGTAAGTACTACGTTTGTGGTCTCCATGTCCGGATACTTATAGCTCCCAGTTTGGAGTCAGGGCAAAAGTCATGAAGCGTATCACCTGGATTATCAGTAAAGAGGTAATAGACCTTCTATATGAAAGCAAAAGTGTTAATCGATTAGAACGGCTTTCTAGTTCATATCGCCAGTGAAAAGACCAATAAGCCGTTTCCCTGCCCGCCATTATGTGTAATTACTTCCATACGAGCTATTATTTTTTATTATTCTCCTTTACTGTCTTACTAATAGACGTTTAGTTGATTATGTGTTAGGGACAGGGGTTTACATTATCACGTATCATGTTCTGGAATATGACCACACTGTGCTTGATCCATGCAGGCCTAAAGAGACCTGGGAAATGGGAATATAAAATATGAACTGCGAAATTTTGTAGTCGCAACTGTATTGTAGCTCAGACCGGTTGGCAGATGTGTTGGTCGACTAGTTGATCGACCTTGACATTAAAAATTCACCTGCTCACTCGTCAGATATGATGTTGAGAGAGGTTCGGGTTCAAAACTAGAATTGAATTGAACAGACTGCTGAATATTTGATTGTATTATTTTTTTGCTTAAATATAAAAAGCGACCACAGAATTGCAAGCACCAATTTAGAGAGAGTTTTTTTAAATTTAAATACACTACGGTTTATGAAAGACAGGAGATTAAAATTAGATATAAGAGGCGGTATATGCTTGAACCAAACAGTTCGATTTTATTAACTAAGCGAAGTCGACAAGGTTGGTTAGTATCTATCTAATAGGTATATACCTCAAATGTAGTTCCAATAACAATCATACTAAAACCGAATAGCTTTTGTGGACATTCCTGGACGTCCGATTGTGGCACGTGGAATAATTCTGTCACCATAATAGTTCAATTAAGACGCTGCCCTATTCTGGATATTTACTGATGAATTTATTGTCAAGTTACAAATTTCATTATTTTCGCGTGCAATTGTATTTAGTAGATTTGGCGTTATCGATTTTTATTTTGTCTGATTGAATTCTTTGTCGTTATTTTATCATTTCGAGACAAGAATAGGGCTCCTAATCATAAACTCGGTCTAGGTTTAATGAATACAAGCTTCCCGGTTTGAGTTTAAGCGTATAACATGATTTGGATTTGATCTTTGATGAGTTACGGCTTTCGAATATTAATAGGGATCGATGAAATTTGTGAAAGATATATTCGATTTGGAAATGTGATTCTACGATCTTGTTTCTTCTAAAAAAGTAATTTGTATGTAAAAGTAAATTACGTTCCTTGATAGAGGTTTTATCTTTAAAAATTGGTGTTGATACATATTATATTATCCCAGAAAATATCTAACTTTACAAATATTATTTGTATAAGATTCTTTGGAAATATATTTTGACTAATTTATATTACATTATGATGTTTATTTTAATCTCAGATATTTTGAAAGTTTTGCAGCTAAAATTCGTAAAACTATAAAACAGAGGCGGCTCGTCCTAAAGAGCGCTGGTGCAGTGCACTCCCACGAAAATTACAGAAGTAATCTATATTTCTTCATAATACATACTATCCTTACATTACATTCATTCTATTCTACTATGCCTATACAATAATATATTATATTACCTATATCTACTCCGCTGTAATATAAGTTCTGTAATTTTCGTGGGAGTGCACTGCACCAGCGCTCTTTAGGACGAGCCGCCTCTGCTATAAAATCAGGCTTATTAAGTATTACAATTAGCTAAATACACTTTACGTATAAAATGTTCTATGTAAATGTTCGTATTTAAAACTAAAAAATTGAACAGTCACTTTAATAATGGCTCTAAAGTAAACAAAATTCAAATTGTGGGTGCCACCAAGCCTTCATTGGAGCGTTCCCCGATGTGTCAACATTTTCAACAAAATTGTCGCGTGCTCATGGAAGAACAAACGAACCCTATCATAGTAATCAGGTCGAGTGACTCGAAATAAACTGATCATTAATTAATTATACCTGAAAGTTAATTTATTATTATTAAGCGATTCACAATATTACTTTACAATCCGGTTAAAAATAATTGAATAGGTATTATATTTAACACTAGGTTTACGGGACGCGTCAACTTGACGCATTTTGACTTTTATCAGAGAATTACCAAAAACTGTTTAAATTTTTATTTTATCTCTTTGTATGACTTTTATTCATTGATCGAGGGAAATATATATTGAAGTCTATTTTTTTTTAAAGTGTTGAATTACTAAACTTGTCTATGTGGTATACCTATCTCTACGATATGCGTCAAATTGACGCGTTTTAGTAGAAGTAGGTATATAGAAAACGTCCGTAAACCTAGTGTTAAAAAAAAACAAATGAACTCATGTTGTTACCAACTGTGACTTGGTGATAAAGTCGATGAAATTTTCTTCCATCAAGTTGATTAATTTTTAACGGGACGACGACCGTTTATTTAATTGCAAATGAAAACCCTTTTACTAATGAACAATTATTAGGTTTATTCTAATATCTTCTGTGTTTTAAACTATATGCTGAATGTATTTCTAAGACATTTTTATTTATAAATAATACATATGAAATGAAATGAAAATAGTTTATTAACATCCTCCCTCCTTCCTAATATAAATGTGAATGTGAGTTTGTTTGTTACGTTTTCACGCAACAACTACTTGACCGATCATCATGAAACTTTGTACACATATTTTTGGAGGTACTAGAAGTAACATAGGATACTTTTTATTAGAAAAAATATTTTTCACTATAGTTTCCAATTGACTATAGTTTCAGCTGTTTGGATTTATTTCTATATTTATTTTTATTTGCGTCTGTCATTTTTATATATGCAGCATAAAACTATTTGAATTTTTGAGGTTAGGAAACATCATTGTATGTAGTAATTTTTAAAATTGATAATCCCAGCCAAGCAAGAAAATATAGTCATCATATTGATTCATTTCTATTGAAGTGATCTCTAATACTTATTTAATGACTTAAATGCGAGCGAAGCCGCGGGTAAAAGCTGGTGTACTTATATAGGTATTTGTTACAATATTTATCGGTTTGAAGAGATCCCTTTAAAGCAAAATTGTCTGTTTTTGTTGAAACTGAAAGCATATACCAGAATTGTTATTGGAGAAAATAGCTTACCGATAACGCCATTCCAATACCGTTGGGTCGCCATTTTCTCAATGTTGACTTTGTAAACAATGACCTGAAACAGGGAATTGGTTCCGTGAATGTTTGTGATCTCCGCTGCAATTCACATAAGCGCTGTTTGCTTTATTTTACTACAATAGCTTGCAATAAATAAAACTCAATGCATAATATAACATAATAAATTTTCTTTTAAAGTTACGTTATTTAAAAATTTTATTTCGTTACACACATTATTGGAAAGAAAATCAGATATAAAACATAAACTCTATAAGATAAAAATCTATACATAAATCAATGGTTAAGCCAATAGGTCGTGTTATAACCAGTGGGCTTATCACGAATTTAGTCTGACTTTCGAATCGAGCAGTCACAAGTAAAACGGATCCGTTAGCAATCGGGATCATGAATTTTTACTAACGACTAACGAGCACCAGCAATCTATTAAATGAATGAAAGATCGAGACGTTCGAAAATTAACAAAAAGTATCTAAAATATTGTAGTTCCAAATCCGCACGCGGTGGCGCTGCTCAAATTTCCATACAAATCGCTTGAAGCGAACTCGGTTCGAAAGCCAGACTAAAATTCGTGATAAGCCCACAGATTAACAATAGATATATGTATAACAATATTTATAAAATATATATATAGGGGGAGTATGTACAAAATGACATACCGTTTTGTTTTAGGATCATAACTTTCATGTACATGCAGGTGTAATAAATATAAGTATATGTAGGTACGCATATGAATTCTCATTGCGTCACGCGACGATCTCGGGCAACGTCCTCGACAAAAATGACACGATGTCGCAACTACGCGAATCGTTGGAGAAAGCGCACGTTGCAATTAGCTGGGTACTTATGATGTAAGTGGGGACTGTACTATATGATAGCTTTTAAATTCTGTCTGTGCTTACGTCTACTATAGCTGTAAACATAAGTCATATACTGTTCTAGTCAGTAGCGTACCTAGGTAACCAAAGGCTCTGGGGTAAAAAATAAACTACGACCCCAACTAAACTATATACTAAACTAAGAATACAGGGGAGTTCCCCGCAAGTTTCAAACAAGATATTAGAGACTTGTAGGGAATTCACCTGTATTTTCTAAATAAGTTGCCATTATTAAAGTCGTGTTCCTGGAATCTGTTTTTTATTTAATATTCCGAATGTGGAAAACAATTTTCACTAGTTTAATTCATAGCTTGTACGCCAGGGTTCGAGGGGCCCCCAGGGCTTGAGGACCCAGGGGCACAGCCCCGTCTAGCCCCTTAGTAGCTACGCCACTGGTTCCAGTCCTATTAATTAATTTAAGACTAATGCCGATATGATGTGACAATACAGAGGTTTCGGGTATGATTCCTCATAACAATGGTTTATTCGTAATATTTTTAAAAAGCTAGATATATTATTGAGATATTTGTGTTTCAATTTGTCCTGCTACCGTGAGTCAAAGTTTAAAAACAGTACTTAAAAGCATTTGTATATAGAGAGATTCAGTCCATTACACAACATCACGAAATTATGGATACACCGCGAAGTAAATAAAACCAGTTAACTGACCGCAATTTGTTTGCGATCTTAATGGATGTTCTTGTACTTCATCATTCATTGCTGCGTGTACATATGACGTAAACGTGCCATCGTATGCTATAAGCATCAATGGGTATTGCATTATAAACAATAGTTTTTTAGGTCATTGTTATCTAATAGTGTGGGAAATCGCCGATCGAATTCGTAAATTGTTACATGCGCTTAGTTTTATAACGAATCTCAGTTTCTTCATATTACAATTAACCACATCTTTTTTAAACAGAAAATTACTCCATTAGGTAGGTACATACAGCCTTTTAAGTCAAATTTATATATGCTTGAAATAAAATAATATATAGTTATGAAAATAATATCATAGACGTTTTATAAATAAAATTAACGTAAAAAAATTATCTAATTAAAATTAGATAAATTATTGTTCAAAATAATAGGAATAAATCGATCATGATCGATGAAGAATCAATTATAGTTCAATACATTCGATAATCGTGCAGATAACACGCGATCTCAATGCTTCCATATAACTTTCGCTATAATTGATTCAATCGATTAATTTGTCGTGACGATGAAAGATTTTTCTCTCGATTCGATCTTCCTTATTGTCATGCCGGAGATAATTATGCATTTTAAGTAGTTCTTTTATATACTTTTTGTAGAAATCAATTTAAAATTTAGATGTGTTTTTTTATAATGTATTCTTCTGGTATTTAAATTTATTGTTGTCTAAGCCGTAAAAACTAGGATCAGAGTTTGCAAATGCTTGCAAAAACAAAATGTTTACTTAGACGAAAATAATGTAGGTACATAGAATTTAAAGTACGTTTTTTAAAAATATTAAAAACTAAAAATGTTTAAATATTAAGTTCTTTTGTTTCTTTACAATATTTAAAGTTCCTTTGAGAAAAAAAAAACAGTAATTACTAATTCCGGGAAAAGACTTCACCTTTCTCAATAAATATTTTCTAAAACGTTAAAGACGGAACTGTCACATATCATTTCACGCGATCAGATATGTAACGTCTCGATTTTTCCGCTTCAACTTTTTCCATAAACTACATGTAGAGGTTTTATAACAGAAATTTTGAATGCGTGTTCTACATGCGTTTTAGAATTTTACCGCACATCGCACGCGGTATTTAACGTCCAATATAAACACGTTAATGCTGACACATGAACTGAAATTCATTAAACGCGTATAAACATAACATTTTCGGAGTATCCGCAATCATATGAAAAACAATTGAAGAGTTATATATATATATATATATATATATATATATATATATATATATATATATATGTGTGTGTGTGTGTGTGTGTGTGTGTGTGTGTGTGTGTGTGTGTGTGTGTGTGTGTGTGTGTGTGTGTGTGTGTGTGTGTGTGTGTGTGTGTGTGTAAATATATGTATATATTGTTATTACAACAATAATAGCATAGCTTGTTAATGGCTAATTCGGTACATTAAAGACATTATGGACTAATCCGGTATGATAAATGACCGCCTTTGTTAAGGTTGCCGCCTGCGTTATATTATTATTTACTGGTTAATTTGGGCCAAAGAAGAAGATAATTACTTTGTACAATTTAATGAAGATAACGTCATACGTATATATTGTGTTTTAGGATATATAAATAAACAAATGAGTACTTATATGTGCATACAATACCCTGTGCTACGAATAGAAGGATAAGGACCCAAAACAAACATCTGCTGTATAAATAGTAGATATGTATAATATGTTAATATATATGGGGCGTTTTACTTTTCTTCCGACAATCTGAGTGATAAATTTTTAGATATCTAAAACACCTCTGTCACACATTTTGAATACTATGTCACAATGATTTTGTAAAAACGGGATTTTACTGTTAATATAATGAGTATATGGTATAATAAAAGATACTTGTGAAAATAAAATTTGAAAAACTACAATTTTGGATGAATATCGACAGTCACTGTCGGTAGAAAAGTAGAACGCCCCATATATATTTTTTGACGAGTAAAAGCGCCCAAAGTAAATAAAAAAAGCTATTATAGTTAACTAATTGTATATTCTTCACAAACTTTCGATTAATACAAATAAATTCAAGGCCAATATATCTCAAAATTACTCATGTCACATATCAAATTACCTTCACAACAAAGTTAATAGTGCCATCGTTAATCAAACCATTACAGAAATGATTCAATATTTCATAATTATTATTGCAACGTTTTCGTGATTAATAACCGGTGATTTACTTATTGCGTATTTTAAATTAGTTACCGCGGTTTGGAAAAATCATGCAAAACATCTGATGATAAAATAAAGTGTAAGTGACAGTCCTTTTAGATATACCGAGGAGACTCCTTACCTTATTTAACTTAGTTACTATATATTATAGTCACACAATTACATAAATACTACACGTCCATTCTTATAAAAAAAGTCATACTCAATCAAATTAGTACAAAAAATAATTTAACAAAAAAACACATAAATTCAACACACGGAGTAAAGACCAGATAAAAATCCTAGGGGCTAGAACTGGCTACGGAAAGAGAAGTGTTATGGTGGAAGGGGCACAGTTCTATAACGCATTACCACCGAACATAACTAATATTAGAAACATTTGTAAATTTAAATGTGAGTTAAAAAAACACATAATGGGGTTGAGTGCCTTGTGATGGTGTTGTCAGTATACTACGTACGATATGATTATTTATAGTTATTGTTATCTCAATTAAGTGATTTTTTTTAAAATTCTTTTTGAGTCAATAAATGTCTTAAACCTTTATACTACCCTAAGACGACAGAGCTAATATTTCTAAAATTTTTATATTATTACAAAATAACTAAAAACTAATATATGTATTTGACGTCTTACAGTTCAATATTAGAATTCGATAATGAATTCCAGTATTTGATAAAAATACTAAACAATTGAAAGCAACCCGATAATTATGCAAAATACAATTTGAATTTCCCATGACGTTATTGTTTTCACGGGCTCATCCGTAAGAGTTTATAGAGCCGCCGCATGAACAAATATTTACGCATACCCTGACTAATACGAGATATAGGAACGAGAGTTCAAAACGTTCTCGAAAATTTCAATTGTTTTTATGTAAATTTCGTGTATCAGAACCCTTTTTTTATCGTTCTATATACCTATATCTAAACGTATAATATGTATATATATTTCTATTATCATATACCTGAGCGTATTTATTTGAGCGTATCGTAACATATCGTACTTCTAGTGACATTCCATAATCAAATTCCATAGCAAAAGTCTTTTAAATGTTATGTGGGATCGTACCCGTTTATTTCTTGGCAGTTCCAGTAATGCTAGCAAAGATTTTAAACGTCACATTAACATAATGAAAATGGAATCAATAGTGACTCGTTCTTAATTTTATTTTCATATAATTTTAGACATTAAGCTTAGAGCTTTATACGATTGGAGGTATTGATACATAAAAAGAAAAACAATTCAGAAAATTACCTTTTGCGTTTGACCTAGTATTGAGAAACTGGCAACCATATTTCAATGTCAACAAAAGCAATGAATTTCAAACTCCATTTCGTCTAATGCCCGCGGGAACATCGATATTATTTGATCAGTGTGAATTTCCCTCGCGTAATTTAAAACAATACTATTTTTAAATAAAATTCGATAGTAATTTAATCGAAATTTCTAGCTTAATAGTTACTTATCTTAGAATAAAAAAGAACGCACTATTTCAAGTTCGTGAGAAAAAAAAACAAAAACAAACGAACCAAGCATATGTACCTATAACTAAGAAATACGTTCACATTTAAAAAGAAAAATCTTCACCAAATCGACGTCTCAATCCTTTGTCATGTGAAGTAAGACAAATTGCTTTGGCGATCCGCAATTTACGATCGCGTGCTATTTTCTGTAATAGTATTATTTATCTTGTTTAAGACCCTAAATTATCATGTATATTATACAAAAAATATGATGACTGAATGCGCTATTTTAAGATACTAGTTCGATTTGAAAAACATTTTTATAAAGCTGATGATTTCTGTAAACTATAGAAGATAGTGAAGCTAATTGAAGGGATTAGATTTTACTTTTTATTGTAGATCAGCCGTTTGCTAAAATTTTGAAAATATACCATTTTTATTCTAATATTAAAAATATTTATAAAATAAAAAATTAACGCTAAATTTTTATTAAAGATGCTTAAGGTAAATATCAAGTGTGAATAGTGAACGACATATATATATTTATTTCTATTTCTAATTAGTCATTTGTAGGTTCCTATTGGAACACTTGGACTTGTCAAAATACAACTGTATTTATCAATACAACAATACGCAGCAACGACGACGGCGCCCTCTATTCACTTCAACAACAAATATTAACTACTAGATACAATCAGGTTTTACAGACTGTCATTTGCAGCTTCATTCATATATAGTAGGTATGTTGTAATGTGTAGAACTATAAAAAAGTATACCTGCATACATATAATATACCAACATGGGCGCTAACGTGTACACTAAGGTTGATCTCTCCATACATATCAGCTATGACAGCCTTGCATTGATAGAAAACCTTATCTAGGCCAATGCGTCACTTTTGTATAATATAAAAATGACTATGAGATATTAAATTATTAGATGGATTATGTCAGTTTTATATGTTACAAATAACATACGTCACAGAGCGTACATAAATATATGCCCCGAGCTTAATTTGCTTTTAAATAAACACCAATTGTAGTCAACAAGAATTGACCTGAAAATAGACTTGACTGGGAAAATCGCCCTAGTTTTCTACAAGAAACCCGTTCGTCCTTTTCAAATGATCCTTTAGGAGTTATTGTGTAAGAACAACAATGGACCCTTCAGATGCCTACACTGAGCAAACGACCTCTTCAAACTTTACCCTTGGTTGTAGGGTTGACAGATAATTTAATTTCAATTATCATTATAATAAAGATATAATGTTGATTGATTATCCATTTATTTTTGCTCTATAAAATCAAGTCGTTCAACAAAAATCATAAATTAATGTAAATGCCCGGACCCCAAACTAGAATACCCTGTATTATGGGTATCAGTGGACAACACATCCTTATATCACATTTAATATAATACATAAAAAGGGGTAAAATTTCGATTATATTAATTTAGTAATAAATATTCCCTCACGCTCTCCTAATGATAAGATTCATATACATTCCTTAGTATTAATATTACTTGAAGTATTAGTTTGAGCTGTCAAAGTGACATTTTATTCATACATCTGTCACTTTGACAGCTCAAACTAATATCCACTGTATTGGCATGGGAACGTTTCAAAAAATTACAGTGTCGTCCCGTCTGCTAGTGTTTTCAACCGGAAAACAATTTTGTCTTGGGTGTGCAAATATAGAGCAACAGGATGTATACTAAAAGTGAATGTACATAATCTTCTGGCAATTTTTTTTGATATCTCATATAGTATTACCAACCTTTTAAAATGTGGGAAGTTCCCGTGCCTCACCCTGTACTAGTGCTAAATAATACTACTTTTGAATATTGTGACAACTGTTCCGAGAGATACCGTGCGAAAAATAAAAATAAATGAAAAACGTAACAAAACAAAACAAACACAATTACATCTAGTATCTGTGTTACACAAATTAAGACCTTAATCCTCTGGGAAACGGACAAACAATACTAAACAACGTGACTACTTTAAATTACGATTCTGGCAATGAGACGTGTACGTTTTAAGTAGTAATTTCTGTATTTGAAAGTCGTTTTAAACTAGACACATCCTGCAAGAGTACCGTGAGAACGGACACAATGCTCTGTAGCATTGTATTCGTGTATGACCTTTACGATTGACCTCTTCGTACGATTTTAAAATGGAGATAATTTTCAGAAAAATACGTTTAAAAAAGAAATGTTGTGAATCTGGTTTCTTAATTACCGTTTAGTTATTATGAAATATTTAAAATTCTAATTTATTAATGTTTTTTATTTCTATTTCTTGAACCAGTAAATACGTAATTAGGTTGTTATGGACGTGAAAATTATGAATAATTAGTAGAATACAGGCAGTCCTTGATTTTACGTCATGTTAGGTACCAGTGGGCTTATCACGAATTTTAGTCTGGCTTTCGAACCGAGTTCGCTTCAAGCGATTTGTATGGAAATTTGAGCAGCGCCACCGCGTGCGGATTTGGAACTACAATATTTTAAATACTTTTTGTTAATTTTCGAATGTCTCGATTTTTCGTTCATTTGATAGATTGCTGGTGCTCGTTAGTCGTTAGTAAAAATTCATGATCCCGATTGCTAACGGATCCGTTTTACTTGTGACAGCTCGATTCGAAAGCCAGACTAAATTTGTGATAAGCCCACAGAGAATGGTGACGCAAAACGAAACGCCGTAAAACTTGGACCACTATCTAATGTTATTTGGGAAGAACCATAACTATTTTAATACTAGGAAGAAAATTAGATATAAAATCGTCTACCTATTATACAAAATTTGCTAATGACTCAAATGACTACAATTTATTACTATTATTATTTATAGTTTTTCAAAAGTCAGAAATTAATCCAAATAAACGCGATCGTAAATATAACATAGTATATAATAATTAAAATAATTATTATAAAAAGACTTTCATTATAATTTGCGTAATTTTTCGTTTAATTACGTAAATGACTACTTATTTATTTTCATACAATGTGCTGTATGAAAGCGACAGATGTAAACGTTGACACGATAGTCGCCGTATTATGTAAAAGAGTTCAAAAAGGTTCATATGCGTTATATCTATATATATATATATATATATATATATATATATATATATATATATACATACTGGGTGATTCAGACGAACGTTTTCGGTCAAAACGCTCAATTCAATCACCCGGTACCTACATATATATTTAAAAACAAATTTATTTTAAATTTAAATTTGGAATTTTAAAAACAGTACCTAAGATAAGCAAGGCAGGTATAAAACTTTTTTTAGGTCAACGTACGTTAGCGTTTATTCGTCCCTGTAGAGTGCTAAGGACGCCCTCGTTTAAAATTACAGCTGGTAAAACTTTTCTCTCCTAAATTTTAAATTCAAATGTATTTATAAAACATTATAGATTGGATATCAAGACAAGAACAGCACGTACATTCTGAAACGATTACCTACTTTTTGATTATATCTCGGATAATTAATTATTTTAAAAAAAATTAAAAATGCGTTTTTTTTCATTCACGGAGACTTGAGCTTTGTTTGTATTATTTTTAAACGAAGTTACATCAATACTAACGCAACTATAAAGATTTAAAAAAAATAATAATTTAAAAATTATAAATGTATGACAAAAATTAATTTTAAGTTTGAAAATATATATTGTATAAAATGCAACAATAATTTCCGTAAAAAGCAAGTATTTCTTAAGTAAAAGTAGGATCATATAAAGTAACTTTACAACTATTATGTGATACATTTCTTCCTTATCGTGATGAAGATAACTAACTGACCTCACCTCACTTTCACTGTCATGTTACTACCACAATGATATAATCTCATGCACCACGATTATGTTATGAACTTTTCACAAACGTTACGACTTTATTATGATTTAAAAGAACAAGGTTATTTTTAGAACAAATCTATGTCAGAATAATTTAACTAAAGCAAAAAGTACATCTAAATGATGTATTTATATTTGATTGTATTTATATTTAAAAAAAGTCGTTAAATATTCCATTTTTAAAATTCGATAGTTCTGTTGTACTACTAATAGATGGAGCCACTGTTGTTTAAAAATGTAAGGCGCTTTGCTCGATGCATTATTGCATAAATTATTATGAAGCGAATTTAGATATATGCACACGAAGCTCATATGTCGTGAGCAATGACATATGAGCTATATTCAGAAAGGGCTAGTGATATATATGTATGTAGGTATATAAAATACAATGGAAGAAATTGGAACAAAAAATCAACTCGAAATAAAATAAAAAACAAAAACTTACTTAAAAATCGTTTCCCTCTTTAAACACTAAACGAAAAGAATAAACTCGCGTTCAATAAGTTGCTTGTTGGTCCGTTCACTAAGTTGAACTGTGATGTTTGCGCCGGCGCAAGTGATAGTTGCCCGCACGTCATTTACCACTCTTGCTCCCCAGATATTAACCGATCCTATGAAGACAACAGGTATTTATATACAATCAATTTAATTAACTAACTTTTCAAATTGTCAGGGAAATATCTTTTGTCGAGTTGACTGAGCAATGAACTTTGCTGCCTATTTGAATGTTTGATTGTTATGCAGCGCGGACGTCGAGCATGTCTTCCATTACAATGTGTTTTTTATAAAGAGCTTCTTTCTTTATTGTTTCAATTTACCGGGTTTCATTTATTAACTGTCTTTATTTCAACGATTGACACGTAACTGTTTGCTATTTAAACTTTAAACGTTTGTAATTAGCAACGACATAAAACGAATATACAATTATTATTTATAATTTTCTTTTGTTTTTTATTTATTTTTTAATGTGTAAAACAAATCACATCTATTAATGGAATGGAAAACTATAATCCTTGATTATACATACATACATTATTATAATACAAATTTAAAAAATTACAATTATAACACAAAATGTATACAGCAGCGGTTCTCAAACTTTTTTGGCGAAGAAAAAAGTCTTAATATAATTATAAAAAACTGATGTATTTATGAATAATCATATTGCAATGTAATATTACGTAATATTTAGATGTAACCTTATAATCTCCCTTTGGTAGGTATTTTTTGCAGTATTTTAGCCCTAGGGTTCCGCGGAACACACTTTGAGAATGGCTAGCATACAGTAATAAGTTGGTAATAATAATAACAATATTATCTAGTTTGGAATACATTCAAATATGCTATTTATATAGTGATTGTTTTTTTTTCTTAATTACAAATATTGACCTTAAATGTATTGTAGGACGATGAAGGTAAAATACTTGCATCTTGAAATACATCTGCTGGACCAAGGCCAACCTCTCACTTGTTGAGCTGGTTACTGACCATTCGGACCCACATATAAACATATCCTAATATATTTTTAAATAAAAAATATCGCCAACAACTATAGCAAAAAATAATATCTAGTTTTAAATCCAAAAATATGTGTACAAATGCTACTTACAATAATATATTAAATATTTTTATAGACTTTTAATAGACCGATAATTATGGCACTAAAATTTTTATGCAAAACCATTTAATTATCGTAAAAGACTGTCTTGTGGTTTATTAAACTCGCTACGACCACGATGACTTTCAAAAAATAAACACGATAGTAAGACGCTTTTAGTAAATTATGTTGGTACACTGGCATAAGAAAATATGAAATTAATCTTAATAGAACCATTTTTTTATTATCATTTATAACTCCAAAAGAATTTACATATAGTATGTGTATTGTAGGTATATATAATCTTAGATATATACCTACATTGTATAGCGTGTTGCTAGTAAAAGGGTTTTATGGTTCGCTGTCAGCATGAGAAACGAGCTTGTCCTCGTTTATCTATAGAAACTATATGACTATGTACGAATAGATGCAGGTACCACCTTTTTTAAGTGTATGTAACACATGTAGAGTAAGTTTTAGGCGAAACAAGAAGTCAATCACTCCTATACTAACAACATTTACTAATAAAAGATGTACTTTTTCATTTACTGACACGAATGTGCATTATATTGTATCTTTTATACAGTTTGTTTAGATATACAAAGACAATGTTTCAGCGACTTTCTTCCCATTACACGAACTTGCAAGACGAAAACTCTCTAAATTTCCTAGCACTTTTACAAGAAACATAAATTGTTTAGTTGTCTGGAAACTTGTCACGTTGTTTTGAAACTTATTAAAATTGTTTGTTAGTTGTTGAGATTGAAACCAAAACTGTTCCCCATCTTGTTTACTTCTGTTACTTAAATATATTATGATTATTTTTTTTATATTGTGCATCATGAAAACTGCACAAACATCACGAAGAGAGAGAGAGAATGATTTATATTTGAGAAATATGTAAAGCGCTACATTTGTGAAAACAACGATCTTTAGTGTTTTCTACTGAAAAGACGTCTGAGCTAAATAGGATTGAATGAAAACTTTTCAATTTAAAAGACGCCCACACTATCTATGTCCAACCATCTGGAAAAGACGAGGATTTCTAATTTTAGTACACTTCAAAATTATAAAATTCAATCCAATTACTTTCAAATTGAATATTATAAGTTTTATCATATAATTTTTTATATATTGAATAAATTATGACATTCAGTGGTAATTTAATGATAATTTCATGCAATCAGAAAATATACATATACATATATATACTAGGTGTGAAATAATAGCGCGGATTTTTAAGGATTAAAAATATAATTATGACAATGCAAAATAGAAAACGATAGAAGGACAGACAAAAAGGATGACAGAAGAAATATCAAAATGTCTTCATAATTTGTATTGACAATCGCCACAAATATATGGTGGACTCCAGTAACAAATATTTTTTATATTAAACTCCAGTCGTTTTAAATTTCCAAGACTTAAAAAGTGTCTCGCGTCTTCTTTATTTAGAAAATATATTGTAGAAGTTGTATTATAATTTTAATTTGACCTATTTGAGAAAATTGTGGATGCCTTGCTCTGTAAGATACAATCTTAGAATATATTTAATTTGTAATATCTATATAAATACTGGATAATTTAAAAATAATAAAAACATAAACAAAACAGTCCTTTCTCTAAGTCCGGAATGAATAAATTACAGTGTTGCCAGATTAGATTTAATGTTTATCTTTAAGCGGGTACTAATGTCTTTTGAAGGCTGGTATTACAAAAGCAGGGATTAAAATTTAAATTGCAAACGCTTGCTTCCCTGAAGTGGCGGTTTGAAGTATTAATGAGGCGGTGCAGTTTTAGTAATAATGAGGTTGTTTTGATAAAGAATTCGAACAGGAATTTAAATTGCTATTAAAATATATAAAATTATTTTCTTATATAGTGTATTGGGGAAACATTTTCTTAACAGACTGAAAGGGAAATTAGGTGTGTTTTATGCATTTTTTCGAAGGCAAATAA